>CM077153.1:201903803-202171860 GCA_039583875.1 Platanthera guangdongensis
CGCACACTCCAAATTATATAAAAAAAAAACTAAGTTACACATGAATGAAAATTTGCATAATTTAATTTTGCGAGTCCCACTCAAACGAGTGGGGGCGGTAAATAAAGGCTGAAAATTGCAAGTCCTACTCAAACGAGTAGGACTGAAATGGAAGCGAGTCCTACTCAAATGAGTAGGAGAAATAAATGCGATTACAGGGCTAAAAAGTCCGGCCATTTAACTCAAGTGAGTAGGCGGAGAAAATAAAGAAAGAAAATTGCAAGTCCTACTCAAACGAGTAGAACTGAAAAAAGGTCGGCCATTTAAACTCAAGTGAGTAGGCAGAAAAATAAAGAAAGAAAAATTACAAGTCCTACTCAAATGAGTAGGACGGAAAATGAAAACGATGCGCCATTTAACTCTTAACGAGTAGGCGGAAATAAATGCACACAAACACACACACTCCATATGAAATTCAAGAAAGCGATAAAATTATACACCTACACTCACACACTCTACATAATTGAACAAAGCATTAAAAGAAAACATGAAATTATACACCTACACTCACACACTCTACACAATTTAAATTAAAGCATAAAGTTAATACACCTACACTCACACACACTTCATGAAAATATAAGAAGAACAAAAAGAAATTTAGGCTCATACACTCACACACACTAATAACAAAGAAAAATTAAAGTTACCTAAAAATGAAAATAACAAGATTTCTACTCCTAAAACTTACCCAAAACACATAAAAAGAACAAACAAAAAGAGATGAGCAAAAGTTTTACAAAATAAAGTCAAAATCAAAGGTGCTCAAAAATTAAAATTTTAACTTTTTCATGCTTAGGTTTTGCCAAAAATGAATAAAAAGAGAAAATTTCAATTTTTTGAAGACAAAAGTTTTTCAAAGTAAATCAAAAATCAAAGTTTTTGGAAAATTAAAATACCAACATTTTCATTCTTATGATGTTATGAAAGTGATAAAAAAGGGTGAAAAGAAGTTGAAAAGAACAAGAAAAAAGTTTTACAATCCTAAAAGAAAACTAAGTAAAAAAAAGAACAAAATCACTATTTTAAATCTCTTTCAAAAAATCATAAGAATGAAAATCAAAATCCTAAGCATGAAGACTAGTTAAAGGAAAAAGACATGGAGAAAAAAGGGAAAACCTAACATTCCTAAGCATGAAAACAAGTAAAAAAAAATGAATATTAAGCATGTTACACTCATACACACACACACACACTTCATAAATGAAGAACAAGTGAAGAACAAGGATGAAAACAAGGATAAAAAGGAAAGAGGTGAGCCATCCAAATGAACTTTTCATGCCAAATAAAGAGAGAAAATCTACATTTTTATTAAAATTTTCAAGCTATTACAAAGCTAAAAGATAAAGCAAAACAAACATGAAATAAAAAGGGAGAAATCTCCTTACATAGCACTAGTATCCACGGATTAGCCCACAAAAAGACACTAACTTGGCCCAAAAATCTGAACCCTTGGACCTTACAGACTGGGCTATTTATAGGAAAAAATTTCTAAGTACACGCCCTCGGTCACGGGCGTGACATGGGGGCGTGACAGTACTATTCATGAAGGCGGCTGGCGATTGGACAGCAAAGTTGACTTCGGGCTGAGTTCGCAGCAGTCACGCCCCAGGTCACGGGCGTGACCTAGGGCGTGTCGGGGAGGTAGAACCGGGCGCGGGTTGCGTCAAATGTCTTCGGCAGCATCTTGTCGGGCCAGCTGGAAAGGTCACGCCCCATGTCACGGGCGTGACTATGGGCGTGACAGTCGGGTCGACACTCGACGAATGTCGAGCGGAAAGTGTCGAGTCGAAATCGTTGAGCTGAAATTGGGTCACGCCCCAGGTCACGGGCGTGACTATGGGCGTGACAGTCGGGTCGACACTCGACGATCGTCGAGTGGAATTCGTCGAGAGGAGAGGACACGGGCTTGGGTCACGCCCCGTGTCGGGTGACACGGGCGTGTCGCCAGGCGTGTCAAGCCTTTTCTTCAGAAATTTTCCCATTTCACGGGAAATGCACAGTCGTGGCTCGGTCACGGGCGTGACCCATGTGTCACGGGCGTGTACTTCCCAAAATTTGGCAGATTCTGGAATTTTTCTGCAAAATAAAATAAAACAAGTTAGGAGAAAATTTACAAGATAGGAACATTTTATTGAACAAAAATAAGTAAAAACGACGAAAATCCTCAAATGAAAATGACTAAATTAATGTGCATGGAGCTTCGCATATTTACGTTCATCAATACAACAACAAGAAGTGGAAGGATGCTAAGGCCAACCTTGCTGAGGAGCGCGAGAAGTCCAGCGACCTCGAGAAGTGGCTGACCGTCACCGACAACCTTCTCGTGTGAAGCCAGGGCGGTGTGGTAAGCTTTTTTAACTGCCACTCTCCAGTTTCATTCGCTAGCCCTTCATAAACCTTTGCTGACTAATGGCCTTCTCGCAGGATGCCGAGACTACTGATCGCATGCGCTCGCACATTGCGGCTTTGGATGGAGATAACAAGAAACTGAAGGCTGAAAACGCCATTCTCCGGGACAGCGCAGCGCCCACTCCAGATCCATCTCAAGTTCCCCTGCCACCACGATATTCCATGGACGAGGTCGATGACCTCTGCCGAGACTCCAACATCGAGACGGCGGAGCTCGTTCTCAAGATGATGAAGGAGCTGGGGGTGGTTAGAAATGATGCCGAGACGGTCACCGTCCACGACCTGGTCCCCTAGTTGTATGGCGAGAGGGACTATAGCTCCACCTCCGGCGGCGAGGAGTGAAGAGATGTCAGAGTTTGGGACTTCTCCCCCCCACTTTTTTTGTCTTGTCTTGTACTTTTAAATATTCATGATAGAAGTATTTCTTTTCTGTGATAGTGCAGTGTTTTCTGCGATGAACAAAGTGAAATTTATTATAACCTCTTACACTTCTTACTTCATTGCGGTTTTATCCTCTGCCATTTCGCTTGATGGTTAGTTCAAAATGCTAGACCTTGGATCTCTCTTCGCACCGTACTGCACGCGAGACCGTCTAACCCTAGGCCCTCGTCTCGCCGCGAGATCAACCGGGCACTGTAAACCTTGGAGATCAACCGCTCCTCATGATAGGTCCCTCATTTTTATGCTAGGCATGTGCCTTTGACAGTGAAGACCCACTCGCTGCGGGCAAGACCACTTATGTCGAGTGCCAGCCAAAGATGCTCCTCCTCCTTGGTCTAATCTCCAATTCTTCCATTTTCTAGGAATTCTCTACCAATTTCCTGATGAATACGTACACTTCTCTCCGTGATCTCTTACCACTTGACTTGCCTCCCAGTGAGCATACGACCCTGCCAGCTAGATTAGAGCCTGGTCAGTGGGTCTGCTCGGGGTCTCCTCTCCAAATCACCTCCAACCACCGAGTGAGTCTATAACACTGCCAACTAGATGAGAACCTGATCAGCGGGTCTGCTCGGGGTCTCCTCTCCAAACCATCTCCAACCACCGAGTGAGCCTACAGCCCTGCCAGCTAGATGAGAGCCTGGTCAGCGAGTTTGCTTGGGGTCTCCTCTTCAAACCATCTCCAACCACCGAGTGAGCCTATAGCCCTGCCAGCTAGATGAGAGCTTGGTCAGCTGGTCTGCTCGGGGTCTCCTCTCCAAACCATCTCCAACCGCTGAGTGAGCCTACAGCCCTGCCAGCTAGATAAGAGCCTGGTTAGCGGGTCTGCTCAGGGTCTCCTCTCCAAACCATCTCCAACCACCGAGTGAGCCTACAGCCCTGTCAGCTAGATGACAGCCTGGTCAGCGAGTGCACTCGGGGTCTCCTCTCAAATCCATCTCCAACCACCGAGTGAGCCTACAACCCTGCCAACTAGATGAGAGCCTAGTCAGCGGGTCTACTCGGGGTTTCCTCTCCAAACCATCTCCAACCACCGAGTGAGCCTGCATCCCTGCCAGCTAGATGAGAGTCTGGTCAGCGGGTCTGCTCGGGGCCTCCTCTCCAAACTATCTCCAACCACCGAGTGAGCCCACAACCCTGCCAGCTAGATGAGAGCCTGGTCAGCGGGTCTGCTCAGGGTCTCCTCTCCAAACCATCTGCAACTACCGAGTGAGCCTACAGCCCTGCCAGCTAGATGAGAGCCTGGTCAGTGGGTCTGCTCGGGGTCTCCTCTCCAAACCATCTCCAACCACCTAGTGAGCCTACAGCCCTGCCAGCAGATGAGAGCCTGGTCAGCGGGTCTGCTCGGAGTCTCCTCTCCAAACCATCTCCAACCACCTAGTGAGCCAACAGCCCTGCCAGCTAGATGAGAGCCTGGTCAGCGGGTCTGCTCGGGGTCTCCTCTCCAAACCACCTCCAACCGCCGAGTGAGCCTACTGCCCTGCCAGCTAGATGAGAGCCTGGTTAGCGGGTCTGCTCGGGGTCTCCTCTCCAAACCATCTCCAACCACCGAGTGAGCCTATAGCCCTGCCAGCTAGATGAGAGCCTGGTCAGCGGGTCTGCTCGCGGTCTCCTCTCCAAACCATCTCCAACTGCCAAGTGAGCCTGAAAATACGGCCTAAGCTTCCTGGCCGATATGATGAGGGCAAATGCTAGTTTTTCAAGGATGGGGTTCCCGAGCTCCGCCTTCTTTAGGACCCTGCTCACGTAATAGATTGGGAACTGCTTTTTTCCTTCCTCTCGCACTAGAACCAAACTCACTGCCCCGGTCCCTACCCCGAGGTATAAGAACAGGACTATGCTTTTCCTAGATGGGCCGTTCATCTGACCGCTTAGCGTTTGGTGAGGCTTTGTGTTGGACTGCTAGTGCTTCCTTGGCTCTGGGGATTTTTGATGTGGTTTCCCCTAGACACACTTATTTGCCAAGCCCGGTCGCACGCATTTATCCTCCACCTTTTGATGATCCGTGCATGCACACGTTAGTGAACCTAGTTGGATCTGTTGAGTTGTATCGCACGTGCGCCCTTTCAAATTCGGGAGCGTCCAAATCTATAGTTGGTGGTGAGCATTTTTCGCTGGCACTTATTTCTGACCTTTTAAAATCAACATTTACAACTATGACGTTGGACTTGACTTGTGGGCTATGCATTAGTGAGTGCCCGTATGCGGACATGTCTTCGTCTACGACTGCGTGTGATTTCACGGCGACTATGCCTTTTGATTTGGTGTCCTCACGACATTATTACCCATCAAATCAAATTGCACATATTTTTCATCCATCCTGGCACGAACTGCACGTACACATGTCCTCGCCTTATGCCAGTGTCGGTGGGTTGCGTCACTTTCACGACTGTTCACCTCCGAGAGCTCCTGCCTGCAGAATTATTGATTCCAATTTAGTCAGGTTAGCCCACGAGTGGATACCTTCGGGTTCCGTAACAAAATTATTATGTTGGAGCGCCGATCCTTTCATGATCTTCAACAATTTTGGATTTAACGCAATTTTTTTGGATTTTTATGATGCAATCGGTGTTTCGCCGTGGTTCAATTTTTCGGATTTAATTTTTCATATCTTGTTTCCACCCGAGTGGTTTTCTCCGACGTTTCTCTCTTCCACTTCAGATTCTCTTGGGTTGAGTGGTGAGATTCTTTTCGTGTCGCACTTCCATTTGGGTTTCCTGGTTCTCGCATTGGATGGTAAGATCTGTACTGCTTTTCTTTATGCTGACACATCTACGAGGTTTCCTGCTGTTCTTGCTCATCACAGGTTCTGTCCTATTGTGGATGCCTGCACTTCTTGTCCTGCCCCGTGGATGTTCGCTCTTGCTATGCTACCTGTGGAAGCTGCTGTCTCCTGCTATTCTCTCCCTGGCCACTCATCGGGGATGAGTGATTTTGAGCGGGGGAGGATTGATGGCGCGGATGCCCCGCCATTTGCTCTTTCCGACATGGATCTCATTGATCGCCGCGCTACATGTTCGTGGACATTGATGGCCGTTGCCGCAACTGTCGTCTCCGCCGCCGCCGCCGTCGCCGCCGTCGCCGCCGCCGCCGCCTACGCCGTCATTATGAATATAATGTTATTTCCATTTTGAAATAATATTATATTCCTAATGTTTTATGAATTTATAAGTCCTAAGATTTATAAATTTCAAAATTATAAAATTTATAACTATGTTATTTTACATGTGTATGTTTTATGTCATATTAAACACTAGTGGTTAGGATTGGTTATGCTTTGATGAAGGGTGGATGGAGAGGTGTGTGACAACATATATATGTGTTTGAGGAGTTGGAGATATTATGTTGGAAGAGAAAAAAAAAACCTAATCCTGAGTTGTGTGAAGCAGCCCCCCATTTGGCCTGGCCGAACCCGAACCCGCGCCCCTGGAAATCGCAGAAGAAGCTGCTGCCGCCGCCCCTTCTTGGTGGCTATTCCCGCTGCTCCGGCGATCTCCTACCTCCTCCGGTGTGACTCCGAAGAAGGCGGCTCAGTTCTCCCCAACCTGTGCGACTCCGGTGGACCCGTGGAAGTGTGACTCTTCCATAGTTATCTTTCTCCTCCTCTTCATTTTCAGATTTTGGGTAACGATTTCCTCTTCTCAAACTTGGGTAATGATTCATCTTAGATTGTGAGAGATGTGGAAACTTGATATCATATTTTTTCCTAAAGTTTGATCCTCATTTGCATTGAAAAAATCTGAATTTGTATTGCTTTATTTCCGAATTTTCGTGAAGGTTTTTGCAAGGATAGGTCCCCTTGGACGTTTGCAAGTCGGGGTTGGTTTAGCCTTTGGTTTCGAGCGGATCAAGAGGATTTGGTATATCCTCATTTGATTTGGTTTTGAGGGCTGCATTTGAACTTTTTCCGAATCAAATTTCTTAGTCCAGAGCGCTCTCCATGTGGATGGAAATGCGGTGATATGACACTAGATGTATGGCTAGGTTATGAAAATGTGTATGTGAATGTCTCGTGCAGGTTTGGATGGGAAATTCCCCCTTGTGAGATCGCAACATTATAGACGAAACTCTGCCGAAATTTTAAGTTTTACGCGCACACCACGTGTTCGTTCAAATTCCCCTTAGGAACCCCTTTGCCATTTCGTGCCTTAATCCAATTCCCGGGATTGTGCTACATCATTGGGTTCTACTCCGGATGGTGTGAGAAGGTGCCCTAGGAACTTTCCCCTATTAGCTCCAAAAACACATTTCAGGGGGTTAAGCCTCATTTTATACTTTCTTAAAGTTGCAAAGGCTTCCTCAAGATCCAAGACATGAGACCTGAGGTCCCGACTTTGATCATCAGGTCATCCACATAAACCTCAAGGTTCCTTCCTTTTTGCTCTCGGAAGATCCGATCCATCATTCTTTGGTAGGTTGATCCCGTATTTTTCAATCCAAAAGACATCATATTAAAGCAAAAACACCCATCCTCCGCGATGAAGGTGACATCCTTGACATCCAGAGGGTGCATGCGTATTTGATGATATCCTGAAAATGCATCTAAAAAACTCATAAGATAGAAACCAATGGCCGAATCAACCAGCGCGTCGATTCGAGGCATGGGGTAACAAACATTAGGGCACGCTTTATTTAAAAGAGAGAAATCTACACACATTCTCCACTTTCCCTCCCCCTTTTTAACCATTACAACATTACTCACCCACCCCGGATACTTACAGGCAGACACAAACCCTGTCTTAAGTAACTTTTCTACTTCATCTCTAATGGGTCCGACCATCTTGGAGGCGATGGCTCTCTTCTTCTGCTGCACTGAGAGGGTGTTGGGGGCGAGATTGAGACGGTGGCAGGCCACGTCTGCATCGACCCCTGACATGTCAACCGTGCTCCAAGCGAAGACGTCGATGTTCCTTTGCACGCATGCCTTGATCTCCTTATGGTCTTCTAGGCTGAGCTCTCCACTAACCTTGATCTTCTCTTTCCTTCCTTCTTTGGTGAGAATCTCCTCTCTAGCACTTCCACGGCTGCCTTCAGCCTTGATGGTTCCTCCTCTCCCTCCTGCTCTCCCAGCACATCATATCCTTCGGCCTAGTTCTCCGTGACAGTTACCACCATCTCCTCCCCCCCACTTCTCCATCTCCTGCTTGCCAGTGTTGTCTCCTTCCTATAGCGAGATTCTTCTTTTTCCCAGTCGGGCCCCCCTCCCGGGTGACCCTCCTGCTTCCCACATTTTTATTTTTTCTTTCCTCCTTCCTTCTCCTTCCTTCGACCACCTCTCCTCTTCCACCTCCATCTCACCTTCCTTCTCTCCTGCCGTTTCCGGCTCCCCCGCAATGCCTCCTACCACCTCTACCTCTTCCTCTCCTCCGACTTCTTCTTTTTCTCCTTCCATCCACGTCTCTCTGTCCTTCTCTCCCGCTGTTTTTGGCTCCCCCTCAATGCCTCCTATCCCCTCCACTTCTTCCTCTTCTGTGACTTCTTCTTTTTCTCCTTCCATCCCCGTCTATCTGTTCATCTCTCCTACCATTTTCGGCTCCCCCGCAATACCTCCTACCATCATCACTTCTCCCTCTCATCCAGTCTCCCTTTCTTCCTCCTTCGCTTCGCTACCAAACTCCTGCTGTCATTGCTACGTCCTCTTCTCCATCTCTTCAGCCTCTTCCTACCACGAGATAGTGTTCACCGCCGTCACATAGCATTCCCTGGCTGCCTTCAGATCTCCTCGAACTCTGATTTGGGTGCCTCTGGAGTTGAGCTTCAAGCACTAGTGAAAAGCTAATGGCACGCATCTGAAAGCACTGATCAAGGGGCACCCAAAAATGGCATTGTAACTACTGGGGGCATCCACTATGACGTAACGACAGTTCCAGGATAGTCCCCCCAGGGTTACTTGGAGCCCCACTCCCCCTCAACCTCCTTTCTCTCTCTTGAGAACCCAAATAATGGTCAGTCTGCTACCAGCACCCTCCGTGCCTCCACCCCCATCTCGTTAAATGCCTTTTTGAAAATAACGTTCACTGAGCTCCCGTTGTCCACCAAGATCCATAATACCATGAATTTCTCAATGGCGATCCGAGTCACCAGTGCATTGCAGAAGGGGTCTTCATGGTCTGGCATGTCCTTCCTCAAAAAGGTGATTTTCTCATCTAGGGGAGGGGATTGTGACGTCGACGCTACGCTTCGACGATACATAGTATGAAGGCTCACTTTTCAGGCAGCCTCGATCCCCCCCATGGATTACTCCAATTCCCCCCAGTCTCCAACATCCGCTCGATCCACACACCGGTCTTCTTCTCCAGTCCTAGTCACCTCCACTTTTCGTACCGGCCTCTGCTGCTCTCTTGCTCCACTGGCTCTTTTTATTTCTAAGAATTCTGGGCAGGTAGCCATTGTGTGACCTTCCTCCTTGAAGTCACAGTATGGCAAGGTTACCTCCCCCCTGTCTCCCTTCCTGCGGGTTTCTCCTCCTCCCAGCACCGGCTCTCCCTCTCTCTCGGCCACTACCTCTCCCTCAGTCGATCTACGTAGCCTGCTGTGGCGGGGGTAGGGGTGGTCTATGACCGTACCCCCACCCTTGCTGGAGAAATCTTTCAGGTCCTCCCGGTTGGTTCCTTCCCCCCCCCCCCGGGGAAATCCTCTCCCTTGCCCTGGGGCTGGGCCCTCCTGCTGCCTCCATCCCAACTCCTGGCATGTTGGTGCCCTCGGCTCTTCCCTCCTCCTCACTCCTGCTGTCTCCCTCCTGATTCTCTTGACTCCACCTCCGTCAACCTCGCTAGCTTTTTCACGAAAGCTGGATTCGCCGCCTCCATGGCAATTTCCTTCGTCGTCTTCTCCATCAATCCTTCGAACGAAAGTGGTGCCTTCCGAGTGAGGCTCATCTTGAAGAAGCCCTCCCGTAGTCCCACGTAAAGGCCATCTAGAGGGCAAATTCGGGCACCTCCTGGATGTCTAGGGTCTCCTCCTGGAACCTGTCTACGTACTGAGGTAAAGTCTCATCCGCCCTCTGCTTAATTAAGAAGATAGACTCCGGGTTCTTCTTCCACTTCTTCGAAGTTGAGAAACATAGCTGAAAACTTCTGCTCATGTCCTCGAAGCAGTATATTGAATCAATTGGGTGCTGGTGAAACCAGTCCCTAGCCTTGTCCTTCAGAGTTATGGCAAAAAGATGGCACTTGAACGCGTCCGTCATGGGCGTGATCGAGACAGCGTCCTCAAACCACTGCATGTGATGGAGGGGATCATCTTTCCCAACATAGTAGTTCATCTCGGGTTCCCGGAATCCCTCCGGGACAAGAGCCGACAGGATCAACTCGCAAAAAGGCGAACCTCTCACCACTGGCCTCGCCACCCCTACTCGCGCGACTACCTCCCCTGGCAGACGGCGCTCGCAGGGCTGGGTAACAGCTCCCTTCCAGCCATGTCTCACCCTCCTCCTTCCGCCATCACTTCCTTCTGCGGTCGCATTTCCTGGGGAATCTTCTCCCACTCGTGCCGAGATGAGCACTTCTTGCGCTGCGAGAGCGGGCACCTGAGGTCCCCCTATCGTGAGACCCCTTGCAGCAGGTCCATGATGCCTTTGATTGACGCCATGAACTCTTCCCTTCCAACAAATCCTCCCGGGTTATCCGATCCCTCTCCTTCTCCCTCTCTGTGACCTCCTGCCATGTGGTTGCTCAAGATTCTTCTCTAAGGGCTGCAGTCCATGCTCACCGGACCAAAAATGTTGGAACCACTACCCGATCCCGCCTAGCGTTCGGACCAGAGGTTGCAGCCCACACTTACTCCTCTTGAACCACCCTCCTGACGCGAGTCGTAGACCTAGAAACATACTGAGGGGTCTCAGCTCGGAGGTAACACCTCTTACCTGGAAGATACTGAAGTCCTTCCCCTCCCAATCCAATGTTGAGCTAGGTGCCTGTGAGGAAGAATATAAAAAGGTTGAACAACCAGTTTCAGGCACCTTGTCGGTCTATTTATAGGCCTCTGAGTTTGATCTGCGAATATTCATAGTGAACCGACCTGAAATTACCAAAATACACTAGGTCGGGTCTGCCAACAACCAAACTTCGCTGTCCTGAAGGGCTATACGCAGACCACCAGGGGTAGAAGTGTAAAATTACATGGGGCAGAAGAGTAAAATCCCCCTTGGGGGTAAAAAGGTAAAAACATCTTTCCTCATATGCAGCGAGTGGGGAAAAAGGCTGGCGAGCGAGATAATCCTACCTGCTCGTCTCGCCGGCCTCTCGCTCGATGGGCCATCTCGTCGCTAGGGCCAGACCGTGCCCTAGAGGGCGTCTCGCCTATAGCGCCTGGAGCCCATCTTGTCGTGGACAAAAAGTCCCACACACTCGCCGTCTCGCCAGCTCCTCCGTCCCACTGCTGAAAAGACCTCCCGCGAGCCCAAGGTTGTACACAATCCCCGCACTTTTCATGGCTGTTCCAACCTCAGAAAGAAAGTCCAACAGAGGCTCATGGTTGTCGGGACTCATTCGGCAGAATCTTTGGCGGGGCCCTCCCCTGAAGTCTATAAATATGAGACCCCACCTCAACATGGAATGCCCCCTTTCATATCTCTACTTCTCTTCCACCCTCAACATGTCTTATAGCTAGAACTTTCGCGAACGTCTCGCGATGGTGCGCAAGCAAAACAAAGCCAACGTGGCCGCCTTGATCCCATCTTTGGAACCAGCTACCCGATCCTGCCTAGAGTTTGGACCAGAGGTTGCAGCCCACAATTAATCCTCTTGAACCACCCTCCTGACACGAGTCGCAGACCTAGAAACAGACCGAGGGGTCTCAGCTCGGAGGTCCCACCTCTTACCCGGAAGAAACTGAAGTCCTTCCCCTCCCTAGCCAATTCTGAGCTAAGTGCCTATGACGAAGAATATGAAAAGGTTGGATAACCAGTTCCAGGCACCGTGTCGGTCTATTTATAGGCCTTTGAGTTTGATCTGCAAATATCCATACTGAACCAACCTAAAATTACCAAAATATCGTGGGTCGGTTCTGCCAACAGCCAAACTTCGCTGTCCTGAAGGGCTATACGCAGACCACCAGGGGTAGAAGTGTAAAATTACCTGGGGCAGAAGAGTAAAATCCCCCTTGGGGGTAAAAAGGTAAAAACATCTTTCCTCATATACAGCGTGTGGGGAAAAAGGCTGGCGGGCGAGACGATCTAACCTGCTCGTCTCGCCGGCCTCTCGCTCCATGGGCCATCTCGCCGCTAGGTCCAGACCGTGCCCTAGAGAGCGTCTTGCCTATAGCGCCTAGAGCCCATCTCGCCCTATGCGAGTGGACAAAAAGTCCCACCCACTCATCATCTCGCCATCTCCTCCGTCCCGCTGCTGAAAAGACCTCCCGCGAGCCCAAGGTTGTACACAATCCCCGCTCTTTTCGAGGTTGGCCCAACCTCAGAAAGAAAGTCTAACTGAGGCTCGCGGTTGTCGGGACTCACTTGGAATAATCTTTGGCGGGCCCTCCCCTGGAATCTATAAATATGAGACCCCACCTCAACATGGAATGCCCCCTTTCTCATTTCTACTTCTCTTCCACCCTCAACATGTCACATAGCCAGAACTTTCGCGAACTTCTCGCGATGGTGCGCAAGCAAAACAAAGCCAACGTGTCTACCTTGATCCCGTCTTTGGGGCATACCCCCGCCTCAGCCCCTTCGTCCTCTCACCAAAAGAAGCCAAAAGTCGTCAGCCCTGCCCTCTCAGCCAGCGCGACCTCCTCAGCACCATCAATAGGTGATACACTTCCTCCCGCGCCTTTCAGGGAGAGACAGGTGATTCTGGATTCCTCCTCTCGCCTCACTTTTCTCTTATCGTCTTGCCTATTGACCATGCTCTTTCAGCAAAACCTCGCCGATTCCCCTTTGCCCGCAAATCATCCTGATGTCACTAGCGAGACTTATCAACGCCTCGACTCGCATGAGGAAACTTCTCCCCCGACCATGAGGAGAGAAGACCTCTCGCGAGTTGTGGGGAATCCTTGCATCCCCAGTAAGAGAACTCATCCCGCCTTTTTTGTTTCACACAAATTCCGGTTCCTTCATTATGATCTTTCGCCTTTTCTTTTTCTATGCAGGTATCCAATTCGAGTCGAGTACCAAAGGGTCTCCCGCACCGCCTCCCCTCTCGCCTCTTCCTCCCCCGGATGAGATAGAAGACTACCTGGGTGATCCCATGGACACCCTAGAGTTGAAGCGCCGTACAGCTAGGATGTTTCGAAAATATACACATATCATCCGCGAGATGGAGCTGGAGAAGCAGGCTTATGATCGGCGCATCGATTGGCTAGAAACTGAGTGCACTCGCCTTTCTGCCAAGATCGAGGCTGACGGCGTAATGGATGGGACCGACCCCCAGGCCATCCTAAACGAGACGGACGAACATCTCTGTCTCGCGCATCGTGGTCTAGTCGCCGCCTGCGCCTTCCATCTACCCGGTCTCCCTCCATGCGCGGGAGGTCGCGGTGGCCGTTGGAAATGGCACAAGAACTGAGGGGTCCTAGATTTGTCTCGCCTACATAATGCTTCCCTGTAATTGTTATGAATCGATCGGCCCCCCACCCCTAACTATTAATTTGTTATATAGTTCCCCCTCGACGTGGTCCCCGCCCCGCGCGGGATGAAACAATTTATTATGATAATCATGTTATTTTTGTCAAACTGTCATGTCATGTTGGGTTTTTCATCATTATTGTTTCTAATCCGTCTATTCTTTAATTAATCATGATATTTTTGGTTCATCGGAAGAAAAGCCGCGACGTTTCCGCACCACGGGTTCTGAAGAGAGAGAGAGAGAGAGATGAACCGCCGGGTTGCCCCTTCGGTTTTCGCCTTTTCATTTTCCCGCTCATTCTCCTCCCCTCTCTCTACCCGCTATAAATACCCCTCTACAGGATCTGGACACTTCTATGCTTGCATTATTGGTTCTTGCTATTTCTGAGATCTAGAGCTCTCGCCTATTCCTCCTCGCTTAGTGCTTCTCGCGTCCCGCTCCCCCTTCACTATTTTCCCCTATTCAACTTCTGTCGTCTTACTGGCTATGGTGAAGAAGAAGGTAGAAGACGGTGAGGGCTGTAGCCGCTGTGGGAGGCAGTTTGTTGTCGACGATTTCCCTCTCGGCCGGATATCCGAAGAATACTACAATCGCTTCGCCAACGAGTTTCTGGACGATGGATATCTGTATCGCCCTCCCAAGGTTGGCGAGTGTATCAACACCTTCTATCCTGATGAGCTATCCTTCCTCGTCTCGCACTTTGAGGCGGGGCTAAGACTCCCCCTCTGTCCAGAGGTTAAACAGGTCTTCAAATACTTTGGCGTTGTTCCCGCGCAGTTCAACCCAAACGCGATTTCGATGCTGGGTTCCTTCACCAACTACCTTCGGCGAGAGTGCATTGAGTTCATCTTGACCGTCTTCCGTAAGCTATTTATTTACCATGCTAAGGAAGACGGCGTTTCCAACTTCACAGGCCAAGGCCTAAAGGTATGCGAGATGCCAAACAAGAAACACCATTGGCTCACTCGCTTCGTTTTCATTCACGCGAACTTGGGAGGCAACCCTTTCGCTCCGATGTCACCCGCCGAGGTGTATTATGAGACCCCCATGGTTGGGGGTGCCGAGAAGGCTCTCTGCGACTTCTTCGCAGGGAAAAATTTCGAGGTCAACTTCCTTCGGCGAGACCTTGACTCGCTTCCTCCTGTCCATCCCGATGAAGGTATATTTGTGTTCCCTTGTCATTATGTTTATCTTCCTGCTTTATTCATACAGCTATCTTGCGCAGGAGAGAGAACTATCCCTGTCCACCCCCCTTACTAGACCAACAGGGGTCTCGCCCTTGCGAGCATGGCGGCGGAGGCGGCAAAAGAAACGCTGACCCCCGCGCCAAAGAAAAGGCCTGGGGATGATGCCGCTACTTCCCGGCACAGCCCAAAGAAGAAGGTGAAAAAGGCGGTGTCCTTACCGAAAGAGAAGAAAAGAAATGCTCCTAAGGAAAGAAAGGAAATGTCGGGGTCCCTGGCACCAATTTCTATGGAAAAGTCTCCCTCACCTCGCCATCAAGCCGTCTCGCCTGCCCGTGAGACGGCCCTACCTGATCAAACTGCCACCACCACTATCCATCCCGTCGATCTTCCCACTCGCGAGGCGGGCTCTTCCAGTCGCCCAGGCCCCTCCTCGCATCCAAATTACAACATGGGGCCCGTGACAGACGATGTCGCCGGCGAGACAGTACTCTTGTGGGAGAAGGATGCCAAACGCGTGTCGGTGTCTACTCTCCTTCCCTCCTGGAAGGAGCAAGACCCGCTCACCAGTCATTCCTTATCCCTCGCGTATGGGCTATACGGCGGCCTTGGTACTGAGCCTGCGGATAATGAGGTGTCGCGAGACCTCATCCTGAAGACCGCCCATGCCCAGTTTCGCTCCATGGAGCTTTCACACCAGATCTCATGCCGCCTGGTCTACAACAACAAGAAGTGGAAGGAGGCTGAGGCCAGTCTTGTTTAGGAGCGTGAGAAGTCCAGCGATCTCGTGATGCGGCTGACCATCGCCGACAACCTTCTCGCACGAAGCCAGGGCGGTGTGGCATGCTTTTTTAACTGCCACTCGCCAGTTTCATTCGCTAGCCCTTCATAAACCTTTGCTGACTAATGGACTTCTC
Organism: Platanthera guangdongensis; assembly: GCA_039583875.1. Lineage (NCBI taxonomy): Eukaryota > Viridiplantae > Streptophyta > Magnoliopsida > Asparagales > Orchidaceae > Platanthera > Platanthera guangdongensis. The sequence goes on from CM077153.1 coordinate 201,919,362, forward strand.
GCAGGATGACAAGACTGCTGATCGCATGAGTTTGCGCATTGCTGCTTTGGAGGGAGAGAATAAGAAACTGAAGGCTAAAAACACTAGTCTTCGAGACAGAGCAGCGCCCCCTCCAGATCCATCTCAAGTTCCCCCGCCACCGCAATATTCCGTGGACGAGGTCGATGCCCTCTGCCGAGACTCCAACATCAAGACGGCGGAGCTCGTTCTTAAGATGATGAAGGAGCTGGGGGTGGTCCGAGACTATGCCGAGACGGTCACCGTCCGCGACCTGGTCCCCCAATTGTATGGCGAGATGTACTACAACTCCACCTCCGACGGCGAGGAGTGAAGAGATGTCAGAGTCTGGGACTTCTCCCCACCTCTTTTTTGTATTGTCTTGTACTTGTAAATATTCATGATAGAAGTATTTCTTTTCTGTGATAGTGAAGTGTTTTCTGTGATGAACAAAGAGAACTTTATTATAACCTCTTACACTTCTTACTTCATTGTGATTTTATCCTCTGACATTTCGCTTGATAGTTAGTTCAAAATGCTAGACCTTGGATCTCTCTTTGCCCCCTACCGCACGCGAGACCGTCTAACCCTTGGCCCTCGTCTCGCCGTGAGATCAACCCGACACTGTAAACCTTGGAGATCAACCGCTCCTCATGATAGGTCCCTCATTTTTATGCTAGGCCTGTTCCTTTGACAGTGAAGACCCACTCGCTACGGGCGAGACCAACCAAGCCGAGTGCCAGCCAGAGATGCTCCTCCTCCTTGGCCTAATCTCCAATTCTTCCATTTTCTAGGAATTCTCTACCAATTTCCTAATGAATACGGACACTTCTCTTAGTGAGCTCTTACCACTTGACTTGCCTCCGAGTGAGCCTACGGTCTTGCCAGCTAGATGAGAGCCTGGTCAGCGGGTCTGCTCTGGGTCTACTCTCCAAATCACCTCCAAACACAAAGTGAGTCTACAGTCCTGCCAGCTAGATGAGAGCCTGGTCAGCGGGTCTGCTCGGGTCTCCTCTCCAAACCATCTCCGACCACGTAGTGAGCCTACAGCCCTACCAGCTAGATGAGAGCCTAGTCAGCGAGTCTGCTCGGGGTCTCCTCTTCAAACTATCTCCAACCACCGAGTGAGCCTACAACCCTGCCAGCTAGATGAGAGCTTGGTCAGTGGGTCTGCTTGGGGTCTCCTCTCCAAACCATCTTCAACCGCCGAGTGAGCCTAAAGCCCTGCCAGTTAGATGAGAGCCTGGTCAGCGGGTCTGCTCGGGGTCTCCTCTCCAAACCATCTCCAACCGTCGAGTGAGTCTACAGCCCTGCCAGCTAGATGAGAGCCTGGTCAGCGGGTCTGCTCGGGGTCTCCTCTCTAATCCATCTCCAAAAACCGAGTGAGCCAACAACCCTGCCAGCTAGATGAGAGCCTGGTCAGCGGGTCTGCTCGGGGTCTCCTCTCTAAACCATCTCCAACCACCAAGTGAGCCTACAGCCCTGCCAGCTAGATGAGAGCCTGGTCAGCGGGTCTGCTCGGGGTCTCCTTTAAAAACAATCTCCAACCACCGAGTGAGCCTACAGCCCTGCCAGATAGATGAGAGCCTGGTCAGCGGGTCTGCTCGGGGTCTCCTCTCCAAACCATTTCTAACCACCGAGTGAGCCTACAACCCTGCTAGTAGATGAGAGCCTGATCAGCGGGTCTGCTCGGGGTCTCCTCTCCAAACTATCTCCAACCATCGAGTGAGCCTATAACCCTGCTACCTAGATGAGAGCCTGGTCAGTGGGTCTGCTCGGGGTCTCCTCTCCAAACCACCTCCAATTGTCGAGTGAACCTTCAGCCATGCTAGCTAGATGAGAGCCTGGTCAGCGGGTCTACTCGGGGTCTCCTCTCTAAACCATCTCCAACTGCCAAGTGAGCCTATAACCCTGCCAGCTAGATGAGAGGCTAGTCAGCGAGTCTGCTTGGGGTCTCCTCTCCAAACAATCTCCAACCGCTGAGTGAGACTACAGCCCTGCTAACTACATGAGAGCCTGGCCAGCAGGTCTGCTTGGGGTCTCCTCTCCAATCCATCTCCAACCACCGAGTGAGCCTACAGCCCTGCCAGCTAGATGAGAGCCTAGTCAGTGGGTCTACTCGGGGTCTCCTCTCCAAACCATCTTCAACCACCGAGTGAGCCTACAACCCTACCAACTAGATGAGAGCCTAGACAGCGGGTCTGCTCGGGGTCTCCTCTCCAATCTGAAACACCTTCAATGCCATGAAAAAAGACACCTGTTATTTCATCATATCCGAAGGCCGCATCAGAACTACAAGCATAGAACAATAATAAAAAACGTAGTGAACAAAAAGTGTTATGGATAAAATCTTTTTAAGTCATCGTCACTTCGGGCGCGATCAATGGATACGCCATCCATATCCTGGAGGCGGTACCCTCCCGACTTCAAGACCTCCTTTACTACAAAAGGACCCTCCCAATTTGGATTGAGTTCCCTACGGGGGCCCCTCTCCCTGCTGCATCCACCTTCTTGAGAACTAGATCACCCTTCTGGAACTGCTTGAGCCTTATATGCTTATAAAAGTATCTCGCCATTCGGCGCTTGACCTCCTCCTGCCAGATCACTGCCAAATCCCTGAGCTCCTCCACGAGATCAAGGGAGAGCTTTTGTTCCACCATGTTCTCTGTCATCCATCCTTCATCCCCCTCTCTTGTAACGGCTACTCTTGATGATGTGACCTCGAACTCTATTGGTATGACAGCCTCCAAGCTGTGAGAGAGCTTAAAGGGGGTTTCTCTTGTGGAGGTGTTTGGTGTGGTTCTCAAGGCCCATAGGATTGAAGGAAGCTGTTTCACCCAGCTCCCCCTCAGGTTCTCCACCATCTTCTTCAAAAGGTTGACAATGATCTTATTTACTGTTTCCACTTGTCCATTGCTCTGCGGGTGATGAACCGAGGCAAAGCGGAGAACTATACCCAGACGGATGCAGAAGTCCACAGATTCTCTACTAGCAAATTGCGTTCCATTATCAACCACCATGGACAGTGGTAGCCCATGCCGGCAGATGATCTCTCCCCATACGAAATTCTTGACCACCTGTGAAGTCACCTTGGCCAATGCCTTCACCTCCAGCCATTTTGAAAAATAGTCTACCATGACCAGCAAAAATTTCCTTTGGCCACTTGCCTGGGGAAAAGGACCCACTAGATCTAGTCCCCATATAGCGAAGGGTCGGTGAGCCGTGATGGTTCGTAATCTCTGGGCTTGAAGGAGTTGGAGGGGGCGAACTCCTGACACTTTTGACATCTTTTGGCGAACTCCTCTCCATCTCCCCTAAGGGTAGGCTAGAAGTATCCCTGCCTCAGCACTCTCCCCTCCAAAGTCCGGCTTCCTGAGTGACTGCCACATTCTCCTGAGTGAATTTCTTCCATAACCCTTGGAACCTCCTCCTCGGACACACATCAAGCCAACAGACCCGACAGTATCTTACGGTACAAAGCCTCATCTTTTAGCAGGTAGTATGCGGATTTGTACCTGGCTTGCTTCTTATCGAGATCGCCCGCGGGCAATTGCCCCCATGTCAAAAAGGTTATGAAGGGCTCCATCCAACACCCTTGCTTGCTTATCTCCATGAGTTCCCCCTCTTCTATATACGGCCTGAAAAGCTCCGTCATTGTTCCTCCAGCTCGAGGGCCATACTTGGCGAGTTGTTCAGCTTGAGTACTCTCCTCCCTCGGGATGTGTCGAATTGGAAAGCTTCGGAACTGCCCGATGATGTCTTTGACCTTCCATAGGTATAGCTGGAGGGTAGGCTCCCTTGCTTCTAACTCCCATTTGATCTAGCTCGCGCCCACCATTGAATCCGTCGTGACCTCGATATCTTGTATGCCTAGCTCCCGAGCTAACTTGAGCCCTGCGATGATCGCCTCATACTCTGCTTGGTTGTTGGTGATCGTGAAGTGGATCTTCAAGGCCTGCTCAATCCTGGTCCCTTCTGGGCTTACCAAGATCATTCCCCCCTGCAAAGGAATTTTTTCCTAACGCACCATCTACCATCATCTTCCATGCCGCTCGAGGGGACTCTTCAGTCTCTTGGGCCTCAACTACGTAATCCACTAGGAAGTCAGCTGACGCTTGTGCCTTGATGGCGAGCCGAGGAATGAAAGCGAGGTCGAATTCGCTGAGCTCTATCGACCACTTGGCCAGCCTCCCAGAGTGTTCCACCCTCTCTAAGATGCGACGGAGGGGATGATCCGTCACCACCTTAATAAAGTGTGCCTGAAAATACGGCCTAAGCTTCCTGGCCGATATGATGAGGGAAAATGCTAGTTTTTCAAGGATGGGGTACCCGAGCTCCACCTTCTTTAGGATCCTGCTCACGTAATAGATTAGGAACTGCTTTTTTCCTTCCTCTCGCACTAGAACCGAACTCACTGCCCCGGTCCCTACCCCGAGGTATAAGAACAGGACCCCCACTTCCCTTGGCCCCTAGAGTAGGGGCATCTGGGTGAGCTGCTACTTCAGAGCTTAAAAAGCCTTCTCGCATTTGGGGGTCCATTCAAACTTCTTGCCCCCTCTTAATGTCCGGAAGAAAGGAGAGCATTTCTCCCCTGCTCAAGAGAGAAACCTGCTTAGCCCGGCCAGCTTGTAGGTCAGACGTTGAACTTCCTTGGCATTTCTGGGAGACTCCAATTATAGAATTGCCTTCACCTTATCGGGATTGGATTCTACTCCGGATGGGGTGAGAAGGTGCCCTAGGAACTTTCCCCTATTAGCTCCAAAAACACATTTCAGGGGTTTAAGCCTTATTTTATACTTTCTTAAAGTTGCAAAGGTTTCCTCAAAATCCGAGACATGAGACCTGAGGTCCCGACTTTTGATCATCAGGTCATCCACATAAACCTCAAGGTTCCTTCCTTTTTGCTCTCGGAAGATCCGATCCATCATTATTTGGTAGGTTGCTCCCACATTTTCAATCCAAAAGGCATCATATTAAAGCAAAAACACCCATCCTCCGTGACAAAGGTGACGTCCTTGACGTCCAGAGGGTGCATGCGTATTTGATGATATCCTGAAAATGCATCTAAAAAACTCATAAGTGAGAAACCGACGGCCGAGTCAACCAGCACGTCGATTCGAGGTAGGGGGTAACAATCCTTAGGGCATGCTTTATTTAAAAGTGAGAATTCTACACACATTATCCACTTTCCCTCCCCCTTTTTAACCATTACAACATTTCTCACCCACCTCGGATACTTACAGACAGACACAAACCCTTCCTTAAGTAACTTTTCTACCTCATCTCTAATAGGTCCGGCCATCCTGGAGGCGATGGCTCTCTTCTTCTGCTGCACTGGGCAGGTGTTGGGGTCGAGATTGTGACAGTGTCAGGCCACGTCCACATCGACCCCTTGCATGTCAGCTGTGCACCAAGCGAAGACGTCGATGTTCCTTTGCACGCATGCATTGATCTCCTCCTGGTCTTCGGGGCTGAGCTCACCACTAACCTTGATCTTCTCTTTCCTTCCTTCTTTGGTGAGAATCTCCATCTCTAGCACTTCCACGGCTGCCTTCAGCCTTAACGGTTCCTCCTCTCCCTCCTGCTCTCCCAACACATCATTGTTGGGTACATTGGTTTAAATGTACCCGATTTGAAGAAGCCTCACCTAACTCAATGATATACATCAAAATGTATTTGATGTATTTTGAGTTACTTGTGCAGGTTAAGTATTTGCAGGAATAAAGCAAAAAGTTTCTAAGTCCATGTGTCGACACCCAGAGGGAAAGTGTCGACACTTAAGAAGTCTTGTGTCGACACCCAGACAAGCAGTGTCAACACTTGGAGTCATTGTGTCGACACCAGGGATGCTGAGTCGACACCAGACAGAAAGTGTCGACACAAGGAGCTGTGTCGACACTCAATGAAGAAAAGCCAGTAAAGCTGTGTCGACACTTAATAGTTGTGTTGACACCCAGTGAAGCTGTGTCTACATCAGAAAGTGTCGACACTTGGAGGCTGTGTCGACACTCAGCAAAAGTCAGCAGAGACTAAGTATAAGTGTCGACACTCAGAACAATGTGTCGACACTTAGCAGAAGAGTCAACACTGGAAGTAAGTGTCGACACCCAGAACATTGTGTCGACACTTAGCTGAAGACTCAACACTTGAAGAAAGTGTCGACACAAGGAGATGTGTCGACACTTAGCAAAGAACAGCAAAGCTCAAGAATATTCTAAGTACAAGTGTCGACACTAAGGGAATGTGTCGACAGTCAGCCAGAGTCTCGACTGAAGATGTAAGTGTCGACACCCAAAGCAATGTGTCGACACTCAACAAGTATCAACAATAAAGACATGTGTCGACACCAAGAAGCAGTGTCGACACTTGACAGATACAACACATAAAGATGTGTCGACACAAAGGTGTTGTGTCGACACTTAGAAGAATTCAGCAAAATTCTGAAGAACAAGTACTTGTGTCGACACTCAATTTCAGTGTCAACACATGGAGGAGAAGCAATGTCGAGATAAAGAATCAACAACACAAGGAGTTGTGTCGACACCTTGTAGACTAGTGTCGACACTTAGACAACATGTGCCGACACTTGGTCTATAAGTGTCGACACTTAAAGACAGAAAGTCTCGACACTTAAAGACAGTTACAGCATTTTCAAGAACTGACTGGATGACTTGACAGCTGCCATTCCAGCCGGTCTACAGCACCTGTCAGAGTTGTCAGAATTCAGTTATGGACCAGACCAGCTGGTTACCTTGAAGAAGGCCTATAAATAGGCCTATGCTGTCTACAGAAGAGAGGAATCAACAAGTTGTTGAAGAGATTGAACACAAGTCCAAGTTCAGATTTAAAGAAGATCTAGCTATCAAGTGAAGATCTAAGAAGTTGGAGAGAGAGAGCTCCATCCAAGAAATCAGCCATTGGAACTAGGCTGAGAAGAAGGGTTCAGATTTATTCTGGATCTTAAGAAGCAGAGATCAAGGATCAACTGCAGAAGGAGTCAGTCTTATTGAGTTCTACTTTCAAGAAGCTTTGAAGAAAGCTAAGTCAGATTGATTCCAGCTGAGTTCTTCCAAGAACTCATCAAGAAACTCACAACTACCCTCTCTTGTCTTTGGGTTGCTGAGTTAACAATTGTCATATACATTTTATCTTGTAGGATCCTTTGGATCTGAGTTTTTGTAATCCTGTAATTATAAAGGCTGAGTGTAGGGCTTGAGAGCCTGAGTGTAGGAGATAGAAATCTCTGAGTGTAGGCCTTGGTGGCTGAGTGTAGGCCTGTGTGGCTGAGTGTAGGCCTTTGTGGCTGAGTGTAGGCCTGTGTGGCTGAGTGTAGGCCTTTGTGGCTGAGTGTAGGCTTTGTGGAAAAGCTGAGTTGTAGGGCCTTGGACCTGAGGTGTAGGAACCAGTTTGGGTTCTGAGATAGTGGAGGAGTTTGGCCGAATCTAGTACACTACTAGATAGGCGAAGGGGGAAAGTGGATGTACCCAAATCTTGGGGAACCACTATAAAACTCTGTGTCTACTGTGTGATTGTTGTTGGCTGTGATTGTTGCATATGTGCTATGTTATAGTAGATAGAATTCTGTGAAATTAACTGATTGCTGCCATAAAAAGTTAAAAGGAATTAGGTCACCTATTCACCCCCCCCCCTCTAGGTGTTTAGGTACTATATCTTTCAAGTGGTATCAGAGCCAGGTTACTCAAAAAGGACTAACAGTCTGAGGAGATCCTGATTGGCAGATTCAGTCTAAGTCACATTACAGATTCAAGAAAATCAAGAACCATGGGTTCCTCTGAGAATCACAAGGAATTGGGATTCATGAAATTACCTCTATGTAGGAAAGAGATATTTGGGATCTGGAAGGAAAGGGTAAGGTTATTTATGGAAGCCTCAGACCCTAGGATTTACATCACAGTAAAAGAGGGGCCATATGTGCCCATGAAGATATCAGTTCTAGATGCAAATCAGAGAACACCAAAGGATTTTTCTGAAATGACAAAGGATGAGATTGTCCTAGCCACCATGGACAAAAGGGCACAAAACATTATAGTGAGTGTCATAGATGATGCCACTTTTCAGAATCTTATACACTGTAAGACAGTCAAAGAGATGTGGGATACCCTTATTGTGTATATGGAAGGATCTGAAAAAGTTAGGCAAGACAGAAAATCCTTGCTAAATCAAGAGTATGAAAGTTTTAGACAAGGAAAGGGTGATAACATAACTGAGTGCTATAAGAAGTTCTATAGGATAGTGAATGAACTCATGTCTTATGGAAGAGAGTTCAGTAATTATGAACTAAATGACAAGTTCCTAAGGTCCCTAACTAAAGATTGGGACACCAAGATCTGTGCCATTAGAGAAATGGCTAAGTTGGGAGAAATTCCTCCACCTACACTGTTTGGCAAATTGTTGTCGTATGAACTGCAGTTGACAGTGAGGAAAGAGGAGGAGAAATCAACAAGAAATGAACATAAGGAAAGAACTGTAACTTTCAAGACAGAAGCCCCCAGAAAGTACAGGAATAAGTCACCAACTCCACCTCCAAAGGTAGCTGAATCAGAGTCAGATGAGTCAGTCAGCACAAAATCTGAAAGCAGTGAAAGTGATGAAGACTTTGCTGCCTTCACTAGACATTTTCAGAAGTTCTTGAAGAAGAAACAGTGGAGGACAAGGCCTTCTACTTCACAGGGAAAAGAAGACTTCTATCAGAACAAAAAGGCTTCAAAGAAGGACAGGAAGAGGACTAAATCTAGCAAGGCAACTGTTTCAAAAATAGTGTTCTATTGCTGCAACAGACAAGGCGATGTTGTTGCAGATTGTCTAGAAAAGAGAAAGGAGTCTAGTGACAGGAAGAAGACTTATTTCAAAGGCAAGAAAGAGAAGTCTTTTGTTTCCAAGAAGGAGAAAACTATGTCAGATATTTCTTCTTCAGAAACTGAGTCAGATGCTGAGGCATACATAGGGCTGTTTGCTGAAGAAGAAGAAGAAGAATTCATGCAGATTATGGATTCTATATATGAGCAAGAAGATTGTCAGTGCCAAGTACTAATGGCATTGACTGACAATGATAAAATCCTGGAGCAGCCAGGACCCAGTAAGGTACAAAGTTCATCTTTAAGTTCAGTTTCTTGTGCCAGTACAGAATCAGATTCATCATCATCTAGTGATGAGAGTGTATCTGAGTCTGAGGAAGATATTCATCAGCTGATAGATGAATATAAAGTACTGTTGCAAGCTTATAAGAAGAGCAAATCCCTAGCCAAAAGTCAGGCAAAGGAAATTGCTGATCTCAAAGCTGCTGCAACAGATTCTGAGAAGTTATTTGATCAAAAGCTTAATGAGATAGCCAGGCTGAAGCACATAACAGTGATTCAGATGGGTACTATATCATTTAAAAATGATCAAATCAAGAGTCTGGAGATTAATCTTCAGAAGGAGAGAGAGCTTGTTGCTAGGTTTTCTAAACCTAAGTCAGTGCTACCTTTAATTGATGAATTTGTTCATCACAAAGGCAAGGCTGGACTGGGTTTTATTAAACCTGCAAGGACTGAGCAGTCCAAGTCCAAGTCCAAGGGCAAAGCCCCAACATTCAACAAGTCAGCTGTAGATAAGACAGCAAAGACAGTACCTAAGCAAAGGTACAATAAGTTTGAATGTTGGTGCTGTGGCAAGGTTGGCCACTTTGCAATGGACTGTTGGCACAATGCTTGTGCCAAAGTGTGTAGCAAACTGCCTATTGGAAAACCAGTAGGTAGCTTTGTCAAGTTGCAAACTAACAAGTACCAAGGACCCAAGAATACTTTGGGTTCTAAGGTTCATTAATCTGTTTTGCATGTGAGTCCAAGTGGCCATACCCCAACATGGTACTTGGACAGTGGATGTTCCAGACATATGACTGGAACTAGGGGACTACTAAGGGACTACATTCCAATCAAAGATGGTCCAAAAGTAACCTTTGGTGGTTCTGAAAAAGGAATCATCAAAGGATTTGGTAACATTTCTAGTAACTTGGTTACCATTACTCAAGTGGCTTATGTTAAAGGGTTGAAACACAACCTAATAAGTATAAGTAAATTAAGTGATGTAGGGTATGACATCTCATTTGTTAAAAATGGTTGTCATATCAAGAGGTCAACTGATCAAGAGATCATTTTGACAGGTTATAGAAAGAGGAATGTCTACTGCCTAGACATTATGTGTGAGACCAATGGTTCTCAAGTGTGTCTTGTAGCTGATGAGACAGTCTCTCATTGTGTCAAATGGCACAAGAGACTTGCCCATCTTAACTACAAGACAATTGGCAAACTCTTTAGCAAAGAGTTAGTGAGGAATGGTCCTCAAGTTAAGTGTATTAAAGATGGTATTTGCTCAGCTTGTCAAAAGGGCAAGCAGACTAGATCCATCTTTAGAAGCATAGAAAACAAAGATGCTGTGAGGTGTTTATACATCTTGCATATGGATCTCTTTGGTCCAATGCCAGTTCACAGCCTAGGTAGGAAGGTCTATACCTTTGTAGTTGTAGATGACTACTCAAGGTTTTCCTGGGTGTTCTTCTTAACACAGAAATCTGAAACACCTAATGTCTTCTATAGGTTTGTTAGACAAATTCAGAATGAACTAAATAGTACAGTGGTCAAAATAAGAAGTGACCATGGTACTAAGTTTCAGTCTGATAGCATGACAAAACTATGTGAAGACTTTGGGATATTTCAAGATTTTTCTTCACCTAGAACACCTCAGCAAAATGGCATTGCTGAAAGGAAGAATAGGACCTTGATTGAGGCAGGTAGAACCCTATTAAGTGATACATCACTGCCAGAATATTTCTGGGCTGAAGCAGTTAACACTGCATGCCATGTTATAAATAGGGCTACCATCACTAAAAGCCTAAACAAGACCCCCTATGAAGTTGTGAAAGGCAGGAAACCAAACCTATCCTACTTCAGGATCTTTGGTTGCAAATACTTCATACTTAACAATGGAAAGTCTTACTTAACTAAGTTTGCTGCCAAGTCCCAAGAGGGAATTTTTGTTGGGTACAGCAATAACAGTAAGGCTTATAGAGTCTACAACTTGTCTACACAAGTTGTAGAAGAAACTGTACATGTAGTATTTGATGAGACTAAACTTATTAATAATGAGTTGTCTAGTAGTGTATGCAGCCCCACAGGTTTAACAAAGAAGATGGACAAGCTCACTTTAGAAGAAGAATCTACTGCAAGACAGCAAGTAGAAGACAGTGGCTGTTGTCCAGGGGGAGAACTACATGTACCAAATGCAGAAGAAGTACAAGGAGTACAGCAAGATGATGAAACTGAAGAGGTTCAACCAGAAGTCAGGATGCCTCCAGCCAATAGGCATCTTAGAGATCATCCAGTTGAGCAGATTATTGGAGATCCAAGACAAGGGGTACAAACAAGGAGCAGAAACCTGAATGCAGCAGTCTACTCCAGCTTTCTATCCCAAGTTGAACCTAAGAAGTTTGAAGAAGCAATACTAGATCCACAATGGACTGAAGCAATGCAAGAAGAGCTTAATCAGTTCAAAAGGTGCAAGGTCTGGGAACTTGTTCCTAAACCTAAAGACCACAATATAATAGGAACCAAGTGGATCTACAGGAATAAGATGGATGAACAAGGGGTCATCATTAAGAATAAAGCAAGACTGGTTGCTAAAGGATATAGGCAAGAAGAAGGTATTGACTTTGATCAAACCTTTGCTCCAGTAGCCAGACTGGAAGCCATAAGGATGTTTCTTGCCTATGCAACCTATCAAGGATTCAAAGTTTACCAAATGGATGTCAAGTCAGCATTTCTGAATGGTAATCTTAAAGAAGAAGTCTATGTGGAACAGCCTTCAGGTTTTGTTGATTCAACTCTACCTCATCATGTCTATAGACTTAGGAAAGCTTTATATGTGTTAAAGCAAGCCCCTAGGGCTTGGTATGAAACCCTATCTAGTTTCCTCATTGAGAACAAGTTCTCAAGGGGGAAAATAGATAAGACTCTATTCCTTAGGGAATCTAGAGGCAAAGTTATACTAGTCCAAATATATGTAGATGACATCATATTTGGGTCTACTGAAAGCAGCCTTTGCAAAAAGTTTGCAAAACTTATGCAAGGTCAATTTGAGATGAGTAGTATGGGAGAGCTGAAGTTTTTCTTGGGTCTCCAAGTTAAACAGACTGAGAATGGTTTATCCATATGTCAGTCCAAGTTCACCCTAGAACTCATAAGGAAGTATGGTATGGATTCATCCAGCACCATGAAGACTCCTATGGGGTCAAGTATGTCTCTTAGCAAGGATGATGCAGGGAAACCTGTAGATGAAATCTTGTATAGAGGGATAGTTGGCTCCCTATTATACTTGACTGCAAGTAGACCAGATATCATGTATGCTACATGTGTCTGTGCAAGGTATCAAGCCTGCCCTAAAGAGTCTCATTTGACAGCAGTCAAAAGAATATTGAGATATCTAAAGGGCACTCCCTATCTAGGCCTCTGGTACCCTAGGAATAGGGATTTTGAACTAACAGGTTATTCAGATGCAGACTTTGCAGGATGCAAAGAAGATAGAAAAAGCACTACTGGAACCTGTCAATTCCTAGGTGGGAGACTAATTTCATGGAGTAGCAAAAAGCAAACCAGTGTGGCTATCTCCACTGCAGAGTCAGAGTATGTGGCTGCAGGAAGTTGCTGTGCTCAACTTCTGTGGATACAACATCAGCTTGAGGACTATGTATTTCAGGTAAGTAGAACTCCACTCTTCTGTGATTCTACTAGTGCTATTTCAATAGCCAATAATCCTGTATCCCATAGTAGAACAAAACATATTGAAATTAAATATCATTTTCTTAGGGAGCATGTAGAAAGAGAAGATATTTTACTTGAATATGTTAAAACAGATGAACAACTAGCTGATATGTATACTAAGCCCCTAGAAGAAGCTAAGTTCAATAGGTTTAAGATTGAACTAGGAATGATAAACTTAGAGTAAGTTTACAGAATTGAAATTGGCTAAGTAAAAAGGTGTCGACACATAGAGATATATGTGTCGACACAGAAAGTAGGTGTCGACAGTTCAGGAAAAAGGTGTCGACACATCTAGAAAGTTAGTGTCGACACTTCAGAATATTAGTGTCGACACATGACAAGTTGGTGTCGACACAACCAAAGTTGTGTCGACACTTAAGTTTTACTCAGAAGTTTCTAAGTAAGGTCTCGACTATGTGTCGAGTTGTGTGGTGTCGACACATAAACAAGTGTCGACACATAAAAACTGTTGACTAAACTTGTGTCGAAACATATGTGTCGAGACATTATAAGTCAGTGTCGACACTTATTGCCAGTGTCGACACAATTTAAGTTAGCTGTCCCGCCTGTTCATCTTCAAAATTAAAAAGGTATAAATAGGGTTTTGCCTTAGTTTGTCGACACGCTTTCAAAGTTTCGAGACCAAACTTCTGTGTCGACACCTCTCTTCTCTCAAGACAAATTCTACAAACCCTAATAGCACCTAAGCTGGAAGAGAACGTCAACGAAGGATACGAGCTGGTACGCGGTGCTTTCAATGATGCTGATCAAGAAATCCAGACTGTCGTAACCCTAGTAGTCGATTCAGGATTAGAATATCTTGTTTCTGAACCTACTAAAATCTGGAAGAAAGAGGTACTAGAATTTCTCAGTGGATCAAAGATAGACGAAACTGGATTCAAAATCAAATCCATGGTTCATGGTGAGAAGGTGAAGGTGTCACCTAAAAGTCTAAGGAAGATTCTACAGCTACCAAGAATTAAAGAGGAAGATGAGGTTACAGCTACAAAGACCAGGGAAGCTCTAACCTGGTGTGGACTGGATCCTAAGATGAAGCTTGGATCAGTGTTTCTTAGAAAAGGCATGAACAATCAAGGGAAATTCCTCTCAGAGATTGTTGGCAAAGTCATACTCAGCAAGCCAGGAGGGCATGACAGAGTGTCTGCCCATATGTTTAGCATAATGACAAGGATAATCTTCACTCTAAAAACTGACTGGTCTATGGTAGTTTATGAGAAGATTAAAGAAAGCTTGAAGAAGCCCAACCTGGGCAGGATTTTAAGTCTTTACCTTGCTGGTGTAATACCTGAAGTTATGAGTACAGCTGCTGGAAGCAAAATAAATCATATGAGAAAAATGGACATGAGGTTGTTCTCTAGATGGGACAGGGTGTTGACTAAGGAGATGCCAACCCCTGAGAAGATAGTTTCTGAGAAGGAGATTCCATTAAAGAAGAAAAGGAAGACTGCTCCAGTGGCACAAGAGTCCACTAGCAGCTCTGAAAGTGAAGAGCATGTTATCTTCTCATCTGATGAGAATGTAGAAGAGCCAGCAGTAAAATCTCCTGCTCCTCAAGATGATGCTGAGATCCAGGGGTAGCTACCTCAAGCTAGCCCCATACACAAGGATCAAAGCCAGGGGGTGCTTCCAGTTGTAGATGAACCCACTACACTGGAAAGTGAACAAGCAACAAACATTATCCTAGAGGTAATCACTGAACTCAATACTTTAGAATTTCCTATGGAAGATACTGATTTGTCTGATGTTCATCAGCAAACTCAGCTGGATAACCAAGTCCCAGATGCTGTCTTGGAAGACACATCTGTTGCAGCTCCAATAGTTCCTGATTCAGTGGTTGAAGAGCCAAGACTTTCTCCTGCTCATTCTCAATAAGAATACATCATGGAAGATTTATTTCTAAATCTAGATCAAGAAAATTTTGATAAGGAAACTGCTGCTAAAGAGGAGAATGCTCCAGTTCAGGGGGAGCAAGTGCACATTCATGAAGTCCCTACAAGACAGGAAACTGAGAAGGCACAAGATGTGCAGATGGAAAGGCCCCCAAGCCCTAAGGAGAGGGTGGATATAGCCAGCTCCTCAGCTTCTGAAGATGAGGAGGCTACCAGGGCTAAAAAGCAGAAACTTTATGTATTCAAAAGAAGGAGTCAAAGTTATAAGAAGGCTCTACAATCTATTGCACCACAGCCTATAGTTCAGCAAACACCATCAGTTGATTATAGTGCATTGATGGTTGCTATGCATATCAAGTTGGATGAGCACAGAAAGGCAATAGAGAAGTATGTGGATGAAGGGCAGAAATCATTGCAATTTGATCTGGCCCAGGATATTAAATCCATAAGATTTGAGATGAATCTTAACAAGAAGGAGATGACAGACTGCTTCCACAAAGGGGGGAATGCAGTGGTGTACTTAGCTACACACCAAGAAAAGATTAAGGCTCAAGTTGATGACATAGCCCTAAAGCAAGGATATGTACTTGAAAATCAACTTAGAATGAATGACAATTTGACAGAATCTCATAATGCAATTGTCACAGAACTAAAGAACATAGCTGCTGGACCTTCTACCTGTACTGCTACTGTTAAACTTGAATTTGACAAGGTATTTCAAGAAGAAATCAATGTTGTTAAGACTGTTATTCAAGACTCCCAGAAGGCCATATCTGAACAACTTAAAAAGCTCAAACCTTTCTTTAAAGATGGAGTCAGATACTTGGATAATCAAATCAGATTCCAGAAGGATGATGTCAGAGATCACATGGCTAGAGAAGTCATAAAGGGGGAGAGAGTTTTAGTCAAAGCTAGCTTTGATCATGCCAAATGGGTATCTAATTCCATCAGAGCTACACTGGGCTATCCTCCACTTTGTGATGATGACAATGTTGCTGAATCTAGAATTCAGCCTGCCTATTTAGGAGGGGAGCAACCAGAAGTGGCTCAAGTTATCTATCCTCCTCCAGATTTTGAAATGGTGCAAGCTGATATTCATCACATGTATAGCCCAACTGAAGGGAAGTCTAATGTCATTCTGGAAAAAGTGGTTCAGCCTATATCTGAAGCTATGCAAGCAGCTCTTCAGAAATAAGAAGAAGCTCTACAGAAAGAAGAAGAGACTAGACTTTCTAAGAAGAGGTTTAGGGAACAAGCTGAACAAAGGCCAGACTTTGAGTAGTGGAGCCCTACCTCTAGAAACATTATATTAACTGCCTGGAAAGCTGCCAAGGATAACATTCAAGACAGGAACAAATAGTTCTCTGAAACTGAATGGAGGAAACATGAATCAAGGCAGGAGGCCATAGTTCAACATAGAAGGAAGGCCAAGATGGGAAAGCTACCTCCTACTGCTCTGGAGCCTAGCAAGTACTTTCCAAAGCCATACCATTACTTTGAAAGGCAGAAGATTAAAGAAGAAGAGCTTAAGAAGAAAGACTTGAAAGGCAAGAAGCCTGCTGATGCTGAAGTTGCTGATGCTCCTGTTCAAGCTAAAGTTCAAGTTGGCAAAGGAATAGTGATTAAGGAGCCAGAACTGAAATAGATTTAGAATTTTCTTGAAGTTTACTTTGTAATCTTTTTGATGTAAAACATTTTGTGAACTTCTGAAAATGAATATGACATATATTAGAACAATGTGTTATATGTTAAAACTATTTCATATTTGTTCTGTGATGATGTCTATGTCTATTTCATATTTGTTCTATGATGATATATTTGTATACATGTGTGATTAATACATGTTTATGTTTACCCTGCTGTATATAATCCTGCTTTACATCATTGTGTAATTTTATTTATGAATGGTGTATATCATTGACTAAGGGTTATGACTTCTCCAAATAGGGGGAGATTGTTGGGTACATTGGTTTAAATGTACCTGATTTGAAGAAGCCTCACCCAACTCAATGATATACATCAAAATGTATTTGATGTATTTTGAGTTACTTGTGCAGGTTAAGTATTTGCAGGAATAAAGCAAAAAGTTTCTAAGTCCATGTGTCGACACCCAGAGGGAAAGTGTCGACACTTAAGAAGTCTTGTGTCGACACCCAGACAAGCAGTGTCAACACTTGGAGTCATTGTATCGACACCAGGGATACTGAGTCGACTCCAGACAGAAAGTGTCGACACAAGGAGCTGTGTCGACACTCAATGAAGAAAATCCAGTAAAGCTGTGTCGACACTTAACAGTTGTGTCGACACCCAGTGAAGCTGTGTCTACATCAGAAAGTGTCGACACTTGGAGGCTGTGTCGACACTCAGCAAAAGTCAGCAGAGACTAAGTACAAGTGTCGACACTCAGAACAATGTGTCGACACTTAGCAGAAGAGTCAACACTGGAAGTAAGTGTCGACACCCAGAACAATGTGTCGACACTCAGCTGAAGACTCAACACTTAAAGAAAGTGTCGACACAAGGAGCTGTGTCGACACTTAGAAAAGAACAGCAAAGCTCAAGAATATTCTAAGTACAAGTGTCGACACTAAGGGAATGTGTCGACACTCAGCCAGAGTCTCGACTGAAGATGTAAGTGTCGACACCCAAAGCAATGTGTCGACACTCAACAAGTATCAACAATAAAGACATGTGTCGGCACCAAGAAGCAGTGTCGACACTTGACAGATACAACACATAAAGATGTGTCGACACAAAGGTGTTGTGTCGACACTTAGAAGAATTCAGCAAAATTCTGAAGAACAAGTACTTGTGTCGACACTCAATTTCAGTGTCGACACATGAAGGAGAAGCAGTGTCAAGATAAAGAATCAACAACACAAGGAGTTGTGTCGACACCTTGTAGACTAGTGTCGACACTTAGACAACATATGTCGACACTTTGTCTATAAGTGTCGACACTTAAAGACAGAAAGTCTCGACACTTAAAGACAGTTACAGCATTTTCAAGAACTGACTGGATGACTTGACAGCTGCCATTCCAGCCGGTCTACAGCACCTGTCAGAGTTGTCAGAATTAAGTTATGGACCGGACCAGCCGGTTATCTTGAAGAAGGCCTATAAATAGGCCTATGATGTCTACAGAAGAGAGGAATCAACAAGTTGTTGAAGAGATTGAACACAAGTCCAAGTTCAGATTTAAAGAAAATCTAGCTATCAAGTGAAGATCTAAGAAGTTGGAGAGAGAGAGCTCCATCCAAGAAATCATTCATTGGAACTAGGCTGAGAAGAAGGGTTCAGATTTATTCTGGATCTTAAGAAGCAGAGATCAAGGATCAACTGCAGAAGGAGTCAGTCTTATTGAGTTCTACTTTCAAGAAGCTTTGAAGAAAGCTAAGTCAGATTGATTCCAGCTGAGTTCTTCCAAGAACTCATCAAGAAACTCACAACTCCCCTCTCTTGTCTTTGGGTTGCTGAGTTAACAATTGTTATATACATTTTATCTTGTAGGATCCTTTGGATCTGACTTTTTGTAAGCCTGTAATTATAAAGGCTGAGTGTAGGGCTTGAGAGCCTGAGTGTAGGAGATAGAAATCTCTGAGTGTAGGCCTTGGTGGCTGAGTGTAGGCCTGGGTGGCTGAGTGTAGGCCTTTGTGGCTGAGTGTAGGCTTTGTGGAATAGCTGAGTTGTAGGGCCTTGGACCTGAGGTGTAGGAACCAGTTTGGGTTCTGAGATAGTGGAGGAGTTTGGCCGAATCTAGTACGCTACTAGATAGGCGAAGGGGGAAAGTGGATGTACCCAAAGCTTAGGGAACCACTATAAAACTCTGTGTCTACTGTGTGATTGTTGTTGGCTGTGATTGTTGCATATGTGTCGTGTTATAGTAGATAGAATTCTGTAAAATTAACTGATTGCTGCCATAAAAAGTTAAAAGGAATTAGGTCACCTATTCACCCCCCCCCCTCTAGGTGTTTAGGTACTATATCTTTCAATCATGTTCTCTGGCCTCATTCTCCGTGACAGTCACCACCATCTCCTCCCCCCGCTTTTCCATCTCCTGCTTGTCAGTGCTCTCTCCTTCCCGTAGCGAGATTCTTCTTTTTCCCAGCCAGGCCCCGCTCCCGGGTGACCCTCCTGCTTCCCCCATTTTTCTTTTTTCTGTCCTCCTACCTTCTCCTTCCTTCGACCACCTCTCCTCTTCCACCTCCATCTCACCTTCCTTCTCGTCTGCCGTTTCTGACTCCCCCGCAATGCCGCCTACCACCTCTACCTCTTCCTATCCTCCGACATCTTCTTTTTCTCCTTTCATCTCCGTCTCTCCGTCCTTCTCTCCCGCCGTTTCCGGCTCCCCCGCAATGCCTCCTATCACCTCCACTTCTTCCTCTCCTCTGACTTCTTCTTTTTCTCCTTCCATCCCCGTCTCTCCGTCCTTCTCTCCCGCCGTTTCCGGCTCCCCCGCAATGCCTCCTACCATCACCACTTCTCCATCTCCTCCAGACTCCCTTTCTTCCTCCTTCTCTTTGTTACCAAACTCCAGCTGTCATTGCTCCATCCTCTTCTCCATCTATTCAGCCTCTTCCTGCCAAGAGATAGTGTTCACCGCCGTCACGTAGCATTCCCTGGCTGCCTTCGGATCTCCTCACACTCTGATTTGGGTGCCTCCGGAGTTAAGCTTCAAGAACTTGTGAAAAGATGACGGCACGCATCTAAAATCACTGATCAAGGGGCGCCAAAAATGGCGTTATAACTGATGGGGGCATTGAAAGTGAGCAGTTAGATCAGGAATACTCTAGAGGGGGGGGTGAATAGAGTATTTAGAGTTTTATAAAATTCTCTGCTGGATAATGCAGATTAGTCTAAGTGTAGTAGTAAATAAATCAAAATATAAAAGCATAGAAACTAACTACCACAGCCACAGCAAGAAAACAAAAGAAAGAGGGCAACCAGACGACACAAGAAATTTATAGTGGTTTCCCAACCTGGGTACATCCACTCTTCTACCACCATGGTAGGAATCCACTTAGGTTTTTGATCAGGTGCCTGACACCAATGAGCTTTTGATCAGGTGCTCAAAAACCAAATCCCCAAGTCTTTTGATCAGGTAACTTGTAACCAGGAATCACTTTTGAAGGGAGATGACAACCCTTTACGCAGTGGGGGTGAGAGAGTTGATTATGTCTTCTCTATCAACAATCAGAGAGAATACTTGTGGATTATTGATGGTAGCAAATGGCTCCCCCGGAGATATTGAATGGTTCAGGGAAAGATGGAAGCCTTGCTGCAGCGTGATAGGCCTTCAAGCTTTTAGCCTTTATCTGTCGGATCTTCTTGACAGATTTGATAGTTGTTGTCCTTGGAAGTCCTGGAGTGTTGAAGTAAGAAGACTCTTGATTTTGTATGATTGTTCTTCTTCTTCTAAGAGCAGATCTTCTTTTTGTATCAGAGCTTGTGTGAAAGGAGCAGAGAAGCTGTTGAAGACAGACTGACTGAGAATCTCTGTGTCTGTGTATGTTGTGTCTCTGTAATTGCTCTGGTACTCTGATTGGTCTTCCTTGCTTGCTTTCTTACTGTTAGGAAAGGGAGAAAAATCTCTTTTATATTTCCTGAGGGAATTTCCTTTCGAAATTTGAATCCTTCTGCGGCAATCAATGCTGGCAGTCCTTGAAAATAAACTGTATTGATTTTTTCCCAACTGTCCCTTGGAAAAATGGAAAACAATAATTCTGATGAAAGACGTGATTAATGTACTGTCCAACGGTAATATTCAGAGAATATTTTATCATTAATCATTCAGAAATTATTGCCATAGACTAAGGACAGAAGGAATAAATGCTAAGTATGGAATCGTCGAACTTCATGACAGAATTCGTCGAGCTGATAACTGTGTTCGTCGACTGGAGTTCAGCAACTATTCTGACTTAGAATATTCACAGTTGTATCTGAAATGAAAGTTAAAGTCTCCAGAATTCTTTGACCTAAGATTTGATTTCGTCGAGCTGAGTTTCTGGAGTTGTCAAATATTCTGTGTGTCGACATAATTACTCCTGGTGTCCACATAGGTGGTGTCGACTGATATCCTGTGTGTCGACACAGGTCTTCTGTGTGGTGTCGACACAACCTTTCCAAAGTGTCGAATGATATCATGTGTGTCGAAATAAGTCTTCTGTGTGGTGTCAACACAATCTTTCCAAAGTGTCGACTGATGATCTGGGTGTCGACACAAGTGCTTCTATTGTCGACTCAGTTGGGGTCGACATATACTCTGAGTGTCGACACAAGTCTTCTGGCTCTAAGTTGTTGAAGTAGATAATCCAGAATTCATCGGGCAGAGAACTAAGTTCGTCGACCTGAGACTAGAGAACATAGTCTTGACAGAATGCTGTAGTAGTCCAAAGATTCGTCGACCAAAGATTAAAGTTCGATGACAAAAGTCTGATTCTAAGGACTTGGGATATCTTTATCTTTCCTGAACTTGAAGTGTTGTTGTAATCCAAGTTTTCGTCGATCAGAGAATGTAGTTCGTCGAGCTCAGCTCAGAGAATTAACTCTGAGATCATCGAACTGAACACGACAATCGTCGACCTGAGTTTGACGAACGTCGAACTCACTTTACAAAGTCTTGAAATCTTCTAAGTCTTGAGTCTCTGGCAGTCTTATTGATAGCTGGTCCATTTGATGTTGACTCTAAGGACTTGGCCTAGACTTTAGGACACAACTATGACCCTGGCTATACATTGTGGGTCATATGATCTAACTTAGTGAACCTAGCCCAAATCTTACTAGGGATCCAACAATCTCCCCCTATTTGGGTGAGGTCACTAATTACAGACTCAAATCAAAATTGAAAAGTAAACAAAGAAGAAAAAGCATATATCTGGCAAAGACCAATAACACATGCATCAGATATATATATACATAGCTTTGTTCAGAATATAGAGCAGTTATAGATAATTGTAGAAAACAAAAGAGTTCAAAATTTACTTCTTCTGTTTCTTTTCCTTTGGCATTTCTTGCTTGCTCTTCTCTCCTGGTTTTGTAAACACAATCTCTCTGTTTGGATCTGAAGCTTGCACTTTTGTCATGGTCATGTCAGCAACTCCTATAATCTTCAAAGATGTAGCTCTAGGGACAACTGCTTGTGGGTGCAACCTTATGCAGTCATCCACATTGAAAATCTTGTTAGCTTTATCAAATCTCTTAAGTTCCTCTTTCCTATACTTTGACATTGTTGAATATTCAGAAGGATCCTTTCCTTCAGCTTTGGCTTTGTTAATCATAGAAAGGCCTACAATTTCCTGGAACCTGGCCATTCTAGCAGTAGTAGCTGTTTCAGGATCTTCAAAAGGAACAGGAGGAGAAGATGGTCTTTTAGAGCCTTCAGCTGGTTGATGTTCAGTGGATTTTTGTTGTTCTTGTTGATGTTGCTGCTGTTGTTGATGTTGTTGCTGCTGATAATGTTGCTTTCCTGAAGAGTATTGTCTGTGCTGGCTGATTCCATATGATCTCCCTTAGTGTCTTTGATATGTTTGAAGTGGGGCAGATCTTTGAGAAGATGTGCTTGAAGCACCAACAGCTGGAGGAGGTGGAGGAGGTGGATCTTTTCTGAATCTTTGAACTGGAGGAGGAGAATACCTTCTGCTTTTCTTCCTCTCCTTCTACTGATTTTTGGATAACCACATCCAAGATGGCATCCCTTTGTATGGAGTTATCTTTTG
The DNA here is from genome assembly GCA_039583875.1 of Platanthera guangdongensis. Classification (NCBI taxonomy): domain Eukaryota; kingdom Viridiplantae; phylum Streptophyta; class Magnoliopsida; order Asparagales; family Orchidaceae; genus Platanthera; species Platanthera guangdongensis. The sequence continues at coordinate 201,941,799 of CM077153.1, forward strand.
GAGAATATAATAAGGAGTGTCATTGTTTGGATTTGGCTTTGGAGCAGGAGGAGGAGGGGCTTTTCTTTTCTTAGATACTTGCTTCCTCTTAGGTTCATCATCTGAATCATCTTCCTCATCCTCATCATCATCATTATCATTATCTGATCCCTGAGGGTTATCATATAGGTCATTGATTGCTTTCAGAGCCTCAGCAGAAATGATTGGCTTTTCAGGAGCTTGAGCAGAAACTTCAACAGGACTAGGAGAAGAAGCCATAAGAGAGACTGAAGAACTGGTTCTAACAGTGCTTTCAGCAGCTGCCTTACTTTCTTCTTCTATATCATCCAAAATCAAATCATCCAGATTTGGTATGGGTGAGTCATCCATTACAAATGTTGGAACAAAAATAACCTCTTCTGGAGATGGCATGACTGCTGGCTTCGAAATAACAAAACTATCTCTAAGTTGCTTAGCAACTTTTGGAGAGATTGGAGAAGTATATGGTACAATAGCCAAGGATGGCTTAGTAGGTACTGCTGGAATCTAATTCAAAAAGGCAGTATCAAAACTTTTCAATAAATCAACTAAGTTTACTGTGGGATTAATTATGAATTCAGAAACAGAAAGAATGTCTTCAGCAACTGTCTCTTCAGGGACTGACTCATCAAGGTCCTTGTCAGTCTCAATGAAATGAATCAAATCAATTAAATTTCTATCATCAGGAATAAAATCTGCATCCCCTGGAATTAAATCTGTATCTACTAGTAGTGCTTCTGCCTCTGCTGTTACTGGAGCTGCTGGAGATGAGATTTCTACTTTTGCTGGAGGTGTTGCAGCTTCTTCATTAAGCATCTCCCCCTACCTGGATTCAGTGTACATTGGAGCTAGGCCCCTGAATGAAGAGGGGGCAGCAGTGAAGGCAGAAAGTTGAGCAGATAGAGTAGATATAGAGGTAGCAAGAGGTATAATGGCCTCTACTATGATTGATTTTATGAGGGGTGTAATGATAACAATGATGGAAGATATGGTGGAGGGGTCCAATGTTTGAGTAGCAGATGGTTCAGTAGAATGTTGGGTGGAGACATTTTGAGGGATGGTAGATGTTGGAGATGGTGGAGGAGGGACATCTGTCATGGGGACATCCTGAGTGGATGAATGTGGAGGAGGAGGAGAGTTGGGAGGAGATGTCAGGAGATTGAAGGATGGTATTGAGGATAAGTGTGGTGGAAGAGGAGATGAAGGTGGTGTTGGAGCTGGTAGATCATTGGGGGATAAGGGTGATTGAGGTGGAGTGGGTTGATGGTAGTCCTGAATAGGATATGAGGGGATGTTGGTAAGATCTAGGGGTGGAGAGGTGGCAGAAGATGTAACTGTAGTGGAAATATGAACAGAGGGTGTTGGTTGTTGATGTGGTGGAAGTTGTTGTTGGAGTTGGTGATGTGGTTGTTGAATTGCTGGAAGAGATGGAGGTGTGGGAATGATCTCTTCAGTACGGTGGGGAGTGGCTCTTACAGCCCTAGTGCTTTCAGAAGCTTGGGTGGAACAGGTTAAAGCCTTGGATGGCTTAGTTATGGTCCTCTCCCACCTGCCAAATAAGGTGCATGTGAGCCTCTTGCTGGCATTAATTAATATGGTCTGTAAGACCAGGGATTCAACAACCTTTTTCTTTAAGAAGATCCCTAGGATCCTTCCAAAACAGACTTCCTTCTTGTTGTTCTTTTTCCTTATCAAATCAAATATTATTTGAGCCCAATCCACTTTCTTCTTATTGACCACTGCACACATGACCAGGAATTGATGCCTGGTGTTGTAGTCATGGGCAGTGAGCTTGCCCAGCATGACTTTTCTCACAATATCTACCAGAAATTTGTATTCGGAAGATAAGTGTTTCTTTAACAACTTATTTGGGTTATATCCAACATAACCCATCAGACTCAGCATCATATCATATTCTTCAGAGTCTATGTCTAATTGTTCTTCTCCATTAACCAATCCAAAAATTTCTGTAAGTACGGCGGGAAGATACAGAGTTACCCGCAATTGTTCCGATCATAGTGTTCTCCTCTGATGTAGATGTATAAACCCACTCTCTGATTTCAGTTGCAGACAATTTTATCCTTGTTGACATCATATTTTTCAATTTTTGTTCCTCTAGAAGTTCCAGTATATGCAAAAATATTGGATCTGAATGTTGAAAGGATTCGAAGTTGACGTCAAAGCCCGTGTCAAACTTCATTCTGGTTAGGGCACCTGCTGAAATAGCCATTGGAATCACCTGTAAGAGAGACAAACGGCGATCAAGTGCAAGAGAATAGAAAGCGCGGGATGGAGGTCGAAGAAAAACCTAGATATAAGATTTTTCAGAATATGAATCGACAAACTCCGTTCCACGAAAATTAAGAAATTCTTCGACCTGAGATCGACGAAATAATTAATAGTCAAATAATTCGTCGAGCAGTGTCTGAAGATTTGAAGACATTTCGTTGAGCTCCGTTCGACGAAAGTTTTCTGAAGTGAATTCGTCGATCTCCGTTCGACGAAAACAACTTCACTCACAGAGACTTTGCCGTCCTGCGTTCGACGAATATCTCGCAAACTTTCCATAGTTCGTCGAGCTCCGTTCGACGAACTTTGGCAAATTCGTCTAGTGCAGACTTAAACTAAACTAAGTCTTCTCCATTGATCATTCCCAGCTGATTTAAAAAGAAGAGGTTATTTCTCTCATCCAGTGGTTTGGTGAATATATCAGCCCTTTGTAAATCAGTGTAGATATAGACAAGCTTAATTTTGTTTTTTCTACACACTCTCTTATGAAATGATGCCTAATGCCTATATGCTTTACCCTACTTTGATGGACTGGATTCTATGCTATGGCTATAGCACTTGTGTTATCACAAAGTAGAGTTGAATTATTTAAGTTGATACCATAGTCTAGTAATTGATTTTGTATCCACAACATTTGGGAACAACAGCTACCTGCTGCAATGTATTCTGCCTCAGCAGTTGAGGTAGATATAAATGACTATTTCTTACAAAACCAGGATACTAATCTCATACCCAGGAACTGACAAGTTCCTGAAGTACTTTTTCTATCCACCATGCATCCAGCAAAATCAGCATCTGAGTATACAGTTAACTCAAATTCTGATTCTGTGGGATACCATAGGCCTAGACTAGGACAACCCTTTCTATATCTCAAAATTATTTTTAAGAAAATAAGGTCAGATTCTTTTGGGTTCACCTGGAACCTATCACAAAGGCATGTGGCAAACATGATATCAGGTCTACTTGTTGTAAGGTATAACAGGGATCCAACAATAGCCCTATATAGTTTCTGATCCACAGGTTTCCCATGTGCATCTGAATCAATTACAGTATTTGTAGCCATAGGTGTCTTCTTTACTGAGGCATCAGCCATCCCAAACTTTTTGATAAGCTCTTTAGCATACTTAGCTTGGGAGATGAAGATGCCATCAGGGAGCTGCTTCACTTGGAGACCAAGGAAGTAGGAAAGCTCACCCATGCAACTCATTTCAAATTTAGAATGCATGAGATCAGAGAATCTCTTGCACAATTTTGAATCAGTAGACCCAAATATTATGTCATCCACATATATTTGTACTTACAGTATTTGATCCTTATGATGTCTAGTGAAAAGTATTCTATCTAGAATATCTTTAATGAATGTATGCTCTAACAGAAAGCTGGCTAGAGTCTCATACCATGCTCTTGGAGCTTGCTTTAGACCACAGAGAGCTTTATGCAATTTATAAACATAAGAGGGATGAGTTGGAGAAACAAAACTTGGAGGTTGTTCAACATACACCTCTTCCTTGAGTAATCCATTCAAGAATGCACTTTTCACATCCATTTGATAGACCTTGAATCTCTTGTAAGCTGTATAGGCAAGGAATATTCTGATTGCTTCCAACCTTGCAACGGGTGCAAAGGTCTGGTCATAATCTATTCCTTCTTCTTACTTATATCCTTGTGCAACAAGCTGGGCTTTATTCCTCACTATTACTCCTTGTGAATCCAACTTGTTTCTGTAGACCCATTTGGTTCCAATGACTGGGTAGTCTTGAGGCCTTGGAACCAAATCTCAAACTCTACATCTCTCAAATTGATTTAATTCCTCATGCATTGCAATGATCCAATGGGGATCTTGCTCTGCATCATGAATGGATGATGACTACATTTGGTCATTATTTTTGGGGGAGTTTAGTATGCAAAATGCCTAAGTTTATTTATATTTTATGCTTGTTATGTTTTTATTTCATGTTTTAATGTTTTTTTATAATATATTAATTCCTAGTTCAATTATGTGTTTTATGCTTTTTTATGTTTAATTTTATGTTCTATGTCTAGTTGTGTTTCGTTATGAAAAATAACTATTATTATGTTCTTATGGTTAGTTTTATTTTTAATAACTTATATTGTGTTATGTTATAAAATATATCTAACATTTTGTTTATTTGTTTTATTTGTAGGTTCAAGGCCTTTGATGCAGTCCAAGTGCAGCCCACCATGGCAAGCCGAGCTCACCAACATGAAGCAGCCTGAGCTACTCTCCAAGCCCAAAACCGAGCAGCCCATGCAGCCCACAAACAATATTTCGGCCCACATTATGAAGCCCATGCATGGCCGGCCCCCTCTTTTCCCCCCTTCATTATTCTACATTCACCCCCTCTCTATTTTATATTTTCCACTTTCATTTCCATAAATTACATGCAATGAAACACTCCTCTCCTCTCTCTTCTTTATTCCTCATGCATCTCCCCACTCACCCCCTCTCTCTCTTATTTATTTCTCATACACCCCTCTTTCCCCTTCTCTCATTCTCATTTAAACCCATCCACCCCCACCCCCTCTTTTATTTATTTTGTTCTTTTGTATTTTCCTAAATGAAAATGCTTGCACGTAGCCTCCCCTCTCTCCCCCATTAATGACATTCATGCACCTCCTCATACATGCATGGCCGGCCACATACTTCTCCCCCTTCATTTCCACAACTTTCTAGAATCTTCCTCCTTTCCTATAAAAAGAACCCATGTCTCATGCTTTGAGGAGGGTGGGATTTTGGAGAGCAAGTGAGATAGTTAGTTCAAGAGAGATTTCTTTTATGTTTCTTACTTGTTGTTGTTAAGTTATTTTCTATTAGTGTAACCATTTTCTATTTAGTGTAATCTTTTTTTGGTATCATAATCTTGTCCCATTTATATTTTTGTACTTCTCTTTCTATTATCAATGAAAAATTATTTTCTTCTTCTTATTTTTGTTTTCTTTTTAACCATGCGTAGCTAATTTTCTGTTATCGTTCGATCATGAGGATCCATGAAATGAGATGAGATTTCCTTTTACTTCTTAGTTTTATTTTTGTCAAAATTATTCTCGATCCTTCTTTGATTTTTCCCGTGTCGACACCGTATTTCTGGTATACAATAGTAGGCAATGTGATCTCATTTCATAGTAGTCGAGAGACTCATTGATTTGAAAGCTCACTCAAAGAAGGAAGGAGTTGATCGCAACCCTAGAGATAGGATGACGTAAATCCTCTGGATTGAAGTCAAATCCAATAGTGCGGGTCACTCGGTAATGCGACTTTAGGCTATTTTGACTTGTAAAGAGATTTTGGTCAAAATGTCTATAAGTTAGGGGATTTAATGCTCTAGCGAAATTACTTCCTAATATCGGATCTGTCACGGTCGAGGTTAATTTGCAAATTTAAATCTATATTTTTCCTTCTCGTCTCATTCCATGGTGAATCATTGATTGAATGCTAGCTTTTTATCATAAGTTTTCGTTTCAAAAATTATCTTAAGTTTTAATTTTAAAATTCTCAAATACCCAACAATCTTTCAGTAGGATAATAGTAGACTCATGAGTAACAGTACTTGACATCCCCGAGTTTAAATACGACCTTGGTACTACAATTCAATAGGTACACTTGCCTTTTCGGGTTGATAGCAATCAACACACCAAGTTTTTGGCGCCGTTGCCGGGGAGGCTTTTTCGTCAATATTAAGAAAACGCTTTCGCTATTACTTCTGCAAAAATAAAAAAAAAATAAATTTTCTCTTTCTTTTTGGTAACAGTTTTTTTTATGGAATCGTCTTTTTTTGGCGCTTTTTTGTAATTTTTGCGGGTTGCCCGACCACTTTTATTCTGAATGTCTTTCGGGAACCCCTCCCTCTTTCTATTTCAATTTTTCTGGAGCAGGTCAAAGTGGCCAATTTAACCTTTACTCCAATTTTTATCATACTTGGGAGGTGGGGCACCCGTATTATTTTTCGCATGATTTTGCCCCGCAAAGCGCCGTGCCTCTAAATTTTAATTCAATCGATAATGGGTATTTTGAATTGCAAACTTCTCTTGATAATATTAATTCGCATTTCAAAACCATTATCGATTATTTTTCTCGTGAGGCCGCTTTGTTTTCTTCGTCTTCTTATCCGTCTCCTCCAATTTCATCGTGTAATGAGTCACCGGATATCCCGGCTTGTCTTTTTCCTCTCGAGTAGGATAACTATTCGGATATTACGGATTGTTTCCTTCCTCCTTTGGATGACAATCCTATGGATACTCCGGTGTGCTTCTTACCTTTTGAGGATGATGAGATGTCTCATCATACTCTTTCTTTTTCTGAAGACGTTTGTGATTCCATTTCGCTTCAAATTTTAACTGTTCCAAATTTTTCTATTTTTCGCGAATCTTCTTCTTCTATTTTAGATAATTCTTCTTTCGTTCTTTCTACCCCTCCTTCTCCCGAAATTTCACAAGTCCCTCCTTCTCCTTGTGAAATTTTCGTTGATGAAATTTCTTTTTCTACTTCTTTTATTCCTCTTTCTATTTCTTCTTCTTTTTCTTCTTCTTCTTCTTTTGACGACCCCTTCTTTCCCATTTTATATACGGCGGAATTCTTCTATAACTCCGTCCGTTCATTTTTGGGCGTCATTCCATTGAAGATTCCACCCCATGTTGGTGCGATTCTTCAATTTTTCTCTTTTTTGATGTACTCTCCTAAGCGCAAACTTAGGGAGTTACCTCTTCACTTTAGTTTTTATTTTCCATTTAGCTAACCAATAACGTCGGGCTCAGATGACGTTAAACAAAGAGCGCTCTTGGGAGGCACCCCTTGCTTATCCTTTTTGTTATGTCTTTTTCTTTTTGTTTGCTTATTGTGTTTTACAGGAATAAAACCTCCGGCGGTTCGTTTGGCTCCATCATTTTTTTCCTCTTCCTTAGGCCTGAGCCGGTGTCCAGCTCAAGCATGGGGGAGCGACATCTGTATTCGGCATTACAAATCCGGGGAAGTCATTTTCTTTTTAAGTATTTACTTTATTACATCCCCTCCCCCCATTTTCTTCTTCCTTTTTCTCTCTTGTTTTTATTTTTCATTGAGGACAATGCAAAGTTTAAGCATGGGGGAGGGCTTCACGTTTTTTCGTTTTCTTTTCTTTTTAATTTCTCTTTTTCCAAAAAACTAAAAAAAAATCTCTTTTCTTTTTAAGTTTTTCAAAAAAAATGTTTATTTTTAAGTACTTTACCTTTATCAAAAATCCAAAAAAAATAACAAAAAAGCAAAATCTAAAAAAATCAAAAATTCCAAAAAATCAGATTTTAAAATTTTTAAAGAAATGAAAAAATCTTAGAAAAATCCAAAAATATAATAAACCACTTGCTTAGTCTTTTTGTTGTTTTCAAAAATTTTGTTCGAGTTTGTTTATAAGCATTTTTACTATTTTTGATTTGCTAATCTTTTGTTTCATCATGTTTAGTTAAATCTAATATTTAGTGATTTAGTTTTGAGAATTATCTTATGGTTTTAATTTGCTTAGAGTAATTTATTTAGCACTTTTTTCTCTTTTATTTTAAATAGTTTCAATTTTGTAGTAATTTTGCTTAACAATTTTGGATTCTAATTATTATTACCTCGTGCTTTTAGATTCTTAGGAAATCTCAATCTACTAGTAGTTGCTCTCTAGTATTTTAGTTTATTTTCTAAAATTTTGTTTAACTCTTTCCTTTTTCTTTTTATTATTAGATCATATGTCATTGAATAAGGAGATGTTAGTTCCTTATTCTCTGGTAAATATATGCAACCCAGATGAAGAGAGGAATTAAAAGTTCATATATATCGTGGGAAGTGATAGCATGTTAGTCTATCATTTTCTGGTATTACATATATATTTTATTTAAAAGTTCATATATATCGTGGGAAGTGATAGGATATTAGTCTATCATTTTCTGGTATTACATATATATTTTATTTAAAAATTTTTGGTGGGGTGTGAAAAAAATAATGATGATCACCTCCAATCAAAGACCTCTTCATGTTGATTTCCTCCCCAAACCCCTTAGCTAATATTATTGTCTTAGATTTTAAATTAAAATATTGGGAGAGCATAAGTAGTAGGTTGCATTCTTCCTTAAGTTTATTTTAAGTTATGGTTTTTATAATTTTAATCTAACCTTGTTTGCAATGTACTCAATTTTGAGTGCTAGTTAATTTATTAGAGAATTTTTGGCTAAATATTTCTCTCTTTTCACTTTAATTCCATAATTTAAGACTTAATTCGTAAATCCCTATATTTTATTTTTGGCTTGACTTTGGTGTAAATAAATTTTTAGTTTAATTGAAATCTTTATAAATGTCTTATAAATATTTCTCATATTTTTGCTCTGGAATAGCAAAAGTCTAAGCATGGAGGTATTTGATGACTACTTTTAGTCATCGTTTTTGGGCGAGTTTAGTATGCAAAATGCCTAAGTTTATTTATATTTTATCCTTGCTATGTTTTTATTTCATGTTTTAATGTTTTTATAATATATTAATTCCTAGTTCAATTATGTGTTTTATGCTTTTTTATGTTTTATTTTATGTTCTATGTCTAGTTGTGTTTCGTTATGAACAATAACTATTATTATGTTATTATGGTTAGTTTTATTTTTAATAACTTATATTGTGTTATGTTATAAAATATATCTAACATTTTATTTATTTGTTTTATTTGTAGGTTCAAGGCCTTTGATGCAGTCCAAGTGCAGCCCACCATGGCAAGCCGAGCTCACCAACATGAAGCAGCCTGAGCTACTCTCCAATCCCAAACCCGAGCAACCCATGTAGCCCACAAACAATATTTCGGCCCACATTATGAAGCCCATGCATGGCTGGCCCCCACTTTTCCCCCCTTCATTATTCTACATTCACCCCCTCTCTATTTTATATTTTCCACTTTCATTTCCATAAATTACATGCAATGAAATACTCCACTCCTCTCTCTCTTCTTTATTCCTCATGCATCTCCCCACTCACCCCCTCTCTCTCTTATTTATTTCTCATTCACCCCTCTTTCCCCTTCTCTCATTCTCATTTAAACCCATCCATCCCCCCTCTTTTATTTATTTTGTTCTTTTTAATTTTCCTAAATGAAAATGCATGCATGTAGCCTCCCCTCTCTCCCCCATTAATGACATTCATGCACCTCCTCATACACGCATGGTCGGCCACATACTTCTCTCCCTTCATTTCCATCACTTTCTAGAATCTTCCTCCTCTCCTATAAAAGGAACCCATGTCTCATGCTTTGAGGAGAGTGGGATTTTGGAGAGCAAGTGAGATAGTTAGTTCAAGAGAGAGTTCTTTTATGTTTCTTACTTGTTGTTGTTAAGTTCTTTTCTATTAGTGTAACCATTTTCTATTTAGTGTAATCTTTTTTTGCTAGCATAATCTTGTCCCTTTTATATTTTTGTACTCCTCTTTCTATTATCAATGAAAAATTATTTTCTTCATCTAATTTTTGTTTTCTTTTTGACCATGCGTAGCTAATTTTCCGTTAGCGTTCGATCATGAGGATCCATGAAATGAGATGAGATTTTCATTTACTTCTTAGTTTTATTTTTGTCAAAATTATTCTCGATCCTTCTTTGATTTTTCTCGTGTCGACACCGTATTTCCGGTATACGGTAGTAGGCAATTTGATCTCATTTCATAGTAGTCGAGAGACTCGTTGATTTGAAAGATCACTCAAAGAAGGAAGGAGTTGATCGCAACCCTAGAGATAGGATGACGTAAATCCTCCGGATTGGAGTCAAATCCAATAGTGCGGGTCACTTCGGTAATGCAACTTTAGGCCATTTTGACTTGTAAAGAGATTTCAGTCAAAACGTCTATAAGTTAGGGGATTTAATGCTCTAGCGAGATTACTTCCTAATATCGGATCTGTCACGGTCGGGGTTAATTTGCAAATTTAAATCTATATTTTTCCTTCTCGTCTCATTCCATGGTGAATCATTGATCGAATGCTAGCTTTTTATCAAAAGTTTTCATTTCAAAAATTATCTTTAGTTTTAATTTTAAAATTCTCAAATACCCAACAATCTTTCAGTAGGATAATAGTAGAAGCGTGAGTAGCAGTACTTGACATCCACGAGTTTAAATACGACCTTGGTACTACAATTCGATAGGTACACTTGTCTTTTCGGGTTGATAGCAATCAATACACTAATGGATAGAGGTTCAATCTGAGAGAGAAAATAGGCATGCATCAAATCTTGGTTGAGTTGATGCCTTGTCTATACACCTGCTGATATGTCTCCAATAACTTGAGATCTGGGGTGATCCCTAAGTGTGACAAGATCAGCTGGTGGAGTTGGTTCTACAACAGCATTTGGAATTAATTCCTCCTGTGGAATTATGTTAGCTGTTGGGGGAATATCACTCCCTTCAATGCCTTCATCTTCACTTTCTTCAATGACTTGTGGAGAAGGATGAGTTGGAACCTCTTGGGTAAGGTTTAGTCCATCCAAACTCTCACACAAGTGATGTACCTCCAAGTTGCTTCTATTAGAAATTTCTTTCTCCTTGCAAGATATGTTAGCTTCATCAAAAGTAACATGGATAGACTCCTCAATTTTCAAAGTTGATTTGTTATAAACCCTATAGGCTTTGCTTACTTGGGAATATCCTAGAAAAATTCCCTCTTCAGCCTTTGCCTTAATCTTTCTAATATATCTTTTGTTGTTTGTGTGAATATAACATATACAACCAAAGACTTTAAAATAGTTTATTTTAGGTTTCTTCCCTTTTAGTAATTCATAGGGAGTCCTATTCTTTAGCTTATGTATCAGGCTTCTATTCAGGACATAGTTTGCAGTGCTCATAGCCTCTGCCCAAAAGGATAGTGGCATGTAAGCATATGCAAGTAATGTACCTGCAGCTTCAATGAGTGTCCTATTTTTCCTTTCAGCTACCCCATTTTGTTGGGGATTTCTAGGAGTTGAGAAGAAATGCCTGATACCTTCCTTCTCATAGAACTCATGCATATGAAGAGACTCAAACTCTATGCCATGATCACTTCTGATCAATGCAACATGAGTAGAGAACTCAATCTGTATGGTCCTAAGAAAATCTATAAGAACCTTGAAGGTATCTGACTTAGATCTCAGAAAGGATACCCAAGTGAACCTGGAGAAGTCATCTACGATAACCAAAGTGTAGGATTTCCCTCCTAGGCTTTGTACAGCAATGGGTCCAAATAGATCCATGTGTAGCAAATACAAAATCCTATGTGAATCACTTTTATTAATGGATTTGAAACTAGATTTAGTTTACTTGCCTAATTGATAAGCCCTGCAAAGGCCTTCCTTCTAGGAGGGACCAGAAGGTAAACCTCTAACAAGGTTATCTTTTGATAGCCTAGCAATGTTTTTCAAGTTTACATGACCTAGTCTTTTATGTCATAAATCATTCTGGTTACTAATTAAGTTAAGTAAACAGATATCAGAATTGACAGATAGAAAATCAACTTAATATATATTGCCTTGTCTATTCCCAATTAAAACTATTTGGTTTTCTTTATTAGAGATAATACATGAAGATGAACTAAAATGTACCTGAAAACCTTCATCACATAATTGACTTATGGAGATGAGGTTATGCTTCAGTCCTCTAACATATGTCACTTTCTTGAATGTGACAGCACCAATCTTCACTGCTCCATAGCCTTCTGACTGACAACATTTAGAGTCACCAAAGATGACCTTTGGCCCCAGCTTGGACTTATAGTTGGATAAAATGTCCTTACTTCCTGTCATATGTTTGGAGCAGCCCCCACCAGGTACCAAGGTTGATTCACACTTGGACAGCTCTTCACCTTATCAGCTTCTGAATCTGAAGCTTCTTCATTGTCTGATTCCTCTTCTTCTGAATTACTCCTGAAAGCATCAATTGCCATGAGGCAAACCTCCTTAGCCCTTGCTTCTTCCTCATCTTCACTAGAGCTGGAAGATGTTGATTCATCTTCAGTTTCACTCCAGGTTTCAGCCACAAAACCGTTTTCCTTCATCTTGTATTTGCTGGAAGAAGGTTTGCTGGTGTGCTATTTCCTGGTGTCTTTCTCTCTTCTCTTCTCTTTTTTCTGGTTCTCTGGACAATCAGAGAGGAAGTGCCCAGGTTTCCTGCACCCAAAACACACCACTTCTTTAGTTGGTGTTTTATCATACTTGGGTTTGTCACCTTGCCTAGATGACTTTCTTCGAAGTCCTTTCTTGCCACCTTGTAGAATCTTTTGGCAAATAGACTCATGAGATCTTCATTTGATGTTGATGTCTCTGTCTCCTCAGCAGCCTTGAAAGCTATACTTTGCTCTTTTCTGGCTGGTGGAGGTGTCATTTGCTCTGCTGCCTCCCTGGACTTTATCAGTTGTTCATAAGACTTTAACTTGCCTAATAGAGATTCTGTAGATATCTCATTTAGGCTTCTGGCCTCCTTGATGGGCCAGATCCTTAAATCCTATGAGCTTGGGAAGCACATCAGGATCTTGTCATTAACCTCTGTGAGAGTGATGTCCTTGTCCAAGGTTTTTAGCTCATTGATGATTGAGCTTAACCTGTTATACATATCAGCTACTGATTGAGCTTCTTCTTTCTTGAAGTTCTCATATAAGGATATGAGGTTGGATCTCTTATCCTTTCTCTCATTAGCTGAACCAGCCACCATCTGATTTAGTGAATCCCAGATGGCTTTGGCTGAGGTGCATTCAGCCACCTTCTGAAAAATATCATCTGACATAGTCTATGTCAGTATGTTCAAAGCCTTGACATCAGCTATCTTTGCCTTCTTCTGGGCTTCAGTCCACTCAGATGGTGGAACTGCATTGGTGCTTGTAAATGTTGCAGAAGTGGAAGCTTGAGGTGGACCTGTCAAAATAGAGTTGTATATATCCTCATCAATAGAATTCATGTATAATTTAATTCTTGCCTTCCAGATGGCAAACCTGTTTAGGTTGCAAACTGGAGGTCTGGTGCTTGCATAGTCCTTATTTTGTGTCATAGCTGTGTATATAAATCTAATATGGAAATAAAAATAAAATTTAGATCTAAGAAAGGACCTTTGGTTTAAGGGTTAGCTTGTACAACCAAAGGAACCTGCTCTGATACCAATTGAAAGTGAGCAGTTAGATCAGGAATACTCTAGAGGGGGGGGGTGAATAGAGTATTTAGAGTTATATAAAATTCTCTGCTGGATAATGCAGATTAGTCTAAGTGCAGTAGTAAATAAATCAAAATATAAAAGCATAGAAACTAACTACCACAGCCACAGCAAGAAAACAAAAGAAAGAGGGCAACCAGACGACTCAAGAAATTTATAGTGGTTCCCCAACCTGGGTACATCCACTCTTCTACCACCTTGGTAGGAATCCACTCAGGTTTTTGATCAGGTGCCTGACACCAATGAGCTTTTGATCAGGTGCTCAAAAATCAAATCTCCAAGTCTTTTGATCAGGTGACTTGTAAGCAGGAATCACTTTTGAACGGAGATGACAACCCTTTACACAGTGGGGGTGAGAGAGTTGATTATGTCTTCTCTATCAACAATCAGAGAGAATACTTATGGATTATTGATGGTAGCAAATGGCTCCTCCTGAGATATTGAAGGGTTCAGGGAAATATGGAAGCTTTGCTGTAGGGTGATAGGCCTTCAAGCTTTTAGCCTTTATCTGCAGGATCTTCTTGACAGATTTGATAGTTGTTGTCCTTGGAAGTCCTGGAGTATTGAAGTAAGAAGACTCTTGATTTTGTATGATTGTTCTTCTTCTTCTGAGAGCAGATCTTCTTTTTGTATCAAAGCTTGTGTGAAAGGAGTAGAGAAGCTGTTGAAGACAGACTGACTGAGAATCTCTGTGTCTGTGTATTCTGTGTCTCTGCAATTGCTCTGGTACTCTGATTATTCTTCCTTGCTTGCTTTCTTACTGTCAGGAAAGAGAGAAAAATCTCTTTTATATTTCCTAAGGGAATTTCCTTTCGAAATTTGAATCCTTCTGCGGCAATCAATGTTGGCGGTCCTTAAAAATAAACTGCATTGATTTCTTTCCCCAATTGTCCCTTGGAAAAATGGAAAACAATAATTCTGATGAAAGTCATGATTAATGTACCGTCCAACGGTAATATTCAGAGAATATTTTATCATTAATCATTTAGAAATTATTGTCATAGACTAAGGACAGAAGGAATAAATTCTAAGTCTGGAATCATCAAACTTGATGACAGAATTCGTCGAGCTGATAACTGCATTCGTCGACTGGAGTTCAGCAACTATTCTGGACTTAGATTATTCACAGTTGTATCTGAAATGAAAGTTAAAGTCTCCAGAATTCGTCGGCCTAAGATTTGATTTCGTCGAGCTGAGTTTCTGGAGTTGTCAAATATCCTGTGTGTCGACACAATTACTCATGGTGTCCACACAGGTGGTGTCGACTGATATCCTGTGTGTCGACACAGGTCTTCTGTGTGGTGTCGACACAACCTTTACAAAGTGTCAACTGATATCTGGTGTGTCGACACAAGTCTTCTGTGTGGTGTCGACACAACCTTTCCAAAGTGTCGACTGATGATCTGGGTGTCGACACAAGTGCTTTTAGTGTCGACTCAGTTGGTGTCGACATATACACTGAGTGTCGACACAAGTCTTCTGGTTCTAAGTTGTTGAAGTAGATAATCCAGAATTCGTCGGGCAGAGAACTAAGTTCGTCGACCTGAGACTAGAGAACATAGTCTTGACAGAATGCTGTAGTAGTCTAAAGATTCGTCAACAAAAGAATAAAGTTCGTCGACCAAAGTCTGATTTTAAGGACTTGGGATATCTTGCTCTCTCCTGAACTTGAAGTGTTGTTGTAATCCAAGTTTTTGTCGATCAGAGAATGTAGTTCGTCGAGCTCAGCTCAGAGAATTAACTCTGTAACCGTCGAACTGAACACGACAATCGTCAACCTGAGTTCGACGAACGTCGAACTCACTTTACAGAGTCTTGAAATCTTCTAAGTCTTGAGTCTCTGGCAGTCTTGTTGATAGCTGGTCCATGTGATGTTAAATCTAAGGACTTGGCCTAGACTCTAGGACACAACTATGACATTGTCTATACATTGTGGGTCATATGATCCTAACTTAGTGAACCTAGCCCAAATCTTACTAGGGATCCAATAGGCATCCACTATGACGAAACGACAGTTCCGGGATAGTCCCCCCAGGGTTACCTGGAGCCCCACTCCCCCCTCGACCTCCTTTCTCTCTCCTGAGAAACCAAATAATGGTCCGTCTACTGCCAGCACCCTCCGGGCCTCCACCCTCATCTCATTAAATGCCTTTTTTGAAAATAACGTTCACTAAGCTCTCATTGTCCACCAGGATCCGTGATACCGTGAAGTTCTTAAAGGCGGTCTGAATCACCAGTGCGTCGCAGAAGGGGTCTTCATGGTTTGGCATGTCCTTCCTCGAAAAGGTAATTTTCTCATCCGGGGGATGGGATTGTGACGTTGAGGCTACGCTTCGACGATACATAGTCTGAAGGCTCGCCTTTCAGGCAGCCTCGATCCCCACCCTCCCCATGGATTACTCCAATTCCCCCCTAGTCTCCAACGTCCGCTCGATCCACACATCGGTCCTCTTCTCCGGTCCCAGTCACAAGTTCCTCCAGCAAGTTTTCTCTGCCGTGGGGACAGATAAAGTAGAGATTCTTAGCTTTAGTTATTGACACACATAAATTTCTGTGTCAAAGATTATTTAAATTATTTCTTGTTGTAGGATCTTTCTAGATCTGAGTTGTAGGTCCTTTTGGCCTGATGTAGGTGACACGTGTGTGATTGAGTTGTTGGTGCCTGGAAGGGCACTGAGGTAGGTACCTTGAAGGGTACTGAGCTGTAGGAGTGATGTAGCACTCTGAGAGTAGGACCTTATTCCTGAAGTTGTAGGGCTGAAAAGCCTGAGTTGTAGGCCTTTGAGATAAGGGTGAGATAGGTGGTTTGAGGACCACTGAGCTGTAGGAGCACTGCAGGGCTCTGAGGTAGGAACCTTTGTGGTTCTGAGGTAGGGTTCTAAAGAGAACCTGAGTGTAAGGTTGAGGGCCTGATGTGTAAGCTCTGAGGAGCATTTTGGAGGAGTTTGTGCCTTGACTAACAGGAAGTTAGAAAGGTGGGAGGAGAGTGGATGTACACATAATTTTCGGGAACCACTAAAAAATACTTGTGTGCTTTGTTGTGTTGTTTGTTCTTCTTTTGTATTGCAGGTAATAAGGACAAGCTCTAAGATCACCTTAGAAAGAAAGTAAAAGAAAGCTAAAACTTTAAGTAAGAAAATAGCAAAAGGACTTGGGAATTTTCAAAAGATCCAGATAAACCTATTCACCCCCCCCCCCCACCCCTCTCTAGGTTGCTAGCTACCTTGAATACAAGAACTTTCAAGTGGTTTCAGAGGGAGGTTGCTCAAAAAGGATTTAACAATCTGAGTGATCTCCAAAGGTAGCTATAGTTAAGTGATGATGGGATCTAGAGAAAGCCAGAGAAAGCTGAGTTCCATGAAACTTCTCATATGTAAGAAGGAGTATTTTGTAATATGTAAAGAGAGGGTGAGGCTATTCATGGAAGCCTATGATCCAAGGATTTTTGTAACAGTCAAGGAGGGACCTTACATCCCTATGGAGGTCTCTGTTCTGAATGCTAATGACCAGACTCCCAATACATACTCTGAGATGATAAAGGATGAAATCATCCTTACTGGATTAGATAAAAAAGCACAGAATATTATTGCTTGTATTGTTGATGACTCAACCTTTCTGAATCTAGTTCACTGCAAGACCTCCAAAGCAATGTGGCACACACTTGTGGTCTATATTGAGGGGACTAAAGTGGTATGGGACGATAGGAAGTCTCTGCTCAACCAAGAGTATGAGGCTTTCAGGCAAAACTTGAAGGAGAACATAACTGCCTGTTATGAAAGATTCTTCAGGATCAAAAATGACTTGAAGACCTATGGGAGGGTCTTCAATAATTATGAAATAAATGACAAGTTTCTCAGATATCTCACTAGAGACTGGGATACCAAGATCTGTGCCATAAGAGAGGTGGCTAAGATAGCTGATTCTCCTCCCCAAATATTGTTTGGAAAGCTGCTCTCCAATGAGATGCAACTAGCTGCTAGGAAAGAGGAGGATGCCACCAACAAATCCCTAGTCAAGGAAAAGTCCTTGGCCTTCAGAGCAGAAAGCACAAAGAAGGGCAAGGAGAGGATTCCTTCTCCAGCAAGAAGAACAGCTGAGTCAGACAGCTCACACTCAAAGGCATCAGACAGCAGCATGACTGATGAAGACTTTGTTGCATTCTCCAGGCAACTCCAAAGGCTGATGAAGAAGAAGCATTGGAAGAAGACGTCTTCCAACTCCACTCATCATAGGAAAAATCAGTCCAAGACTGACAGGTATGGTTCCAAACATAATAAATATAATTCTTCTAAAGTTGTTTGTTATTATTGCAGCAAGTCTGGGCACATGATAGCTGAATGCCCAGAGAAGTGGGAGGAGGCTGAGGAGAAGAAGCAGCACCAGCACAAAGGAAAGAATGAGAAGTCCTTCATTTCCAAGAAGGAAAAGAGCTGGACAGGCTCATCATCATATGAGTCTGAAGAAGAGGAAGCTTATATTAGGCTAGTTGTTGCTGCTGCTAATGATAAAGCTGTTGCAGCACAAAAAGTTAATCCTCCAGTGAGGATAGGAATCTGGGCCCCTCTGACACTATCAGATAGTGAATCAGAGGTGGATGAAGATGCCCGCAGCTACAGAGGGCTGATGGCAATGACAGATGATGAGGGTAGCCAGGATCAGCCTGGTCAAAGCAAGGTACATTCATTACCTAATTCTGCATCTCTATCTGAGTATGAGACCAGTCCTTGCTCAGAAGCCTCTTCACCCAGTGGTGATGAAGATTCTGGATCTAAAGGAGATGTCAGTCAATATATTGACACGTATAAAGAACTTCTGAATGCCTTCAAGGAGGTCAAGAAGTTGTCAAAGAAGCAGACTAAAGAGATTTCATCTCTTAAGCTTGCAGTTGCCCAGCAGACTGCAACAGCTAATCTGCTAGACCAAAAAGCTCGGGAAATAAGCCAACTAAAGTCTCTCTTGGACATTCAGATAGCCTCCATCAAGAGCAAGAGCTCTCTCATCAGGGTGCTTGAAGATAAGCTTGAGAAGGTGAAAAGAATTGTGGCTAGCTTTTCTAAGCCAAGTACAGTACTACCCTTGATAGACACCTTCTCCTCTAAAAAGGGTAAGAAGGGGTTAGGATTCAAGGGAAGCACAAGAGTTGCTCCTTCCAAAAGGAAGGGCAAAGCTCCAACTCCACCTCAGCCTATTGCTTCCAAGCCTCCCATTATTTTTAGAAATGTTCTGTTACCTTCTAACAGGTATGACCAGGAAAGCTCCTGTGGTCAGGAAGGGTTGTTCATCTAGGGAGAACAAATATGTTCACTGGCATGGTGAAAGCTCTGGTCGGGTGAGTTCCTTTTCAGTTATCCATGAGAAATTTCAGATGGCCCATCCAAGACCATTTATTTTTGGTGCTTCAGCACCAACACTCAAAAATATTGCTGCAGACAAGGATTTGAATCTGACAACTAAGGGTTAGACTAAGGGCAAGTATTACAGTCAGACTGATTTGGGAATATCTGATGCCATCAAAAACATGCTCTCTGAAAAGAAGCTTGCTGCTGATAGGACTCATAAAAGACCAAACAATCTAGCTAGAATACTTACTTTCAGTCAGATTCTAGCTGAAAGAAATCAGAAAAGGATTGTAGTACATCTTCCTCTTGTTAGGACTGCTACTAACCAAGCGGCATGGCCTACTCAGAAGAGAAGATATAACATACATGATTGTTGGTGTTGTTTTAAGATAGGGAATTTTGCCATTGATTGCTGGCATAATCCCAATGTGGCCAGAGCTAGGGTCAGTCCACCTGTCAGAAATTCTACCGGTAGACATGTTCAGTTTGATACTAAAGTGCACATATGACCCAATAGATATTGGGGTCCTAAGGTAAAGTAAATTATGTATTGCAGGTTAGTCCAAGTTATCATACCCATATATGGTACTTGGACAGTGGTTGTTCCACACACATGACTGGGATAAGGAGCAACTTAGAGGAATTTACTCCAGTAAAAGATGGACCCAAAGTCATCTTTGGTGGTTCAAATAGAGCTGTAACCAAGGGATATGGTAAGATCACCAATGGCATAGTCACCATCATAAAGGTGGCTTATGTTGAATAGTTGCAATACAACCTTATAAGCATAAGCTAGCTTTCTGATCGTGGCTAAGTTATTGTCTTCCACAAGGATGAGTGCCTAATTAGGAGGTCAAGTGACCAAGAGGTCATCTTGACATGCACTAGGAGTGGGAATGTTTATTGTTTAAACTTTCTATGTCTAGATACAGATTCGCCTATCTGTCTAATGGCAAATGAGAAAGTTCCAGTTACACAAGAGGCTAGCCCATTTAAATTACAAGACTATTGGGAAGCTCTTTAGTCAAGAGCTAGTTAGGAATGGTCCCAACATGAAGTGCTCAAAAGAGGGCATTTGCCCAGCTTGCCAAAAGGTCAAGCAGACAAAAGCCTCCTTCAAGGGCATTGAGGCCAAAGATTCTATGAGGTACCTATACCTCCTTCATATGGACTTGTTTGGTCCTATGCCAGTTCATAGTCTTGGTAGGAAGGTCTACACCCTTGTGATGGTTGAAGACTTTTCCAGGTTTGCTTGAGTATTCTTCCTAAAGAGAAAGAATGAAACCCTTGATATCTTCACCAAGTTTGTCAAGTAAATTCAGAATGAGTTAAACAGCTCTGTGGTCAAAATTAGAAGTGACCATGGGACTGAATTCCAGTCTGACAGCATGATAAGATTCTGTGACAAATATGGAATACATCAAAAATTCTCTTCATCTAGGACACCCCAGCAAAATGGGATTGTTGGGAGAAAAAATAGGACTCTCATAGAGGCTGGTAGAACTATGTTGAGTGATACATCTCTACCAGAATATGTTTGGGCTGAGGTAGTAAATACTGCATGTCATGTTCTCAATAGGGCCTCTATCACCAAAAGCCACAAGAAGACTCCCTATGAGATCTTGAAAGGCAGAAAACCAAACTTGAGTTATCTCATAATCTTTGGTAGTAAGTGCTATGTACTTCATAATGGAAAGTCCTATGTGACTAAGTTTGCTTCCAAATCCTTTGATGGAATTTTTGTTGGGTACATCAATCATAGCAAAGCCTATAGGATCTACAACTTAAAAAGCCAAGTTTTAGAAGAATCAGTTCATGTAGTCTTTGATGAGCCTACTATGATTAACAGGGATCTACCAAGCTCCTCTTATAGTATTGCAGGTATAAAACAAATGATGGACAAAATGACCATCAAGGAAGCTTCACCAGTTATACAGGATGAAGT
Organism: Platanthera guangdongensis; assembly: GCA_039583875.1. Taxonomy (NCBI): domain Eukaryota; kingdom Viridiplantae; phylum Streptophyta; class Magnoliopsida; order Asparagales; family Orchidaceae; genus Platanthera; species Platanthera guangdongensis. The sequence goes on from CM077153.1 coordinate 201,962,557, forward strand.
GGATACTCCAGAAGACCTACCAGGTACACTGGGAGTGGATGAAGATCAACAAGACGCTGCACCTGAAGCTGGTCCGGTTGCTGAAAGAAGACTGTCTGCTGCAGTTAGACATATAAGAGATCATTCAGATCACTAGATCATTGGTGAGGCAAGCCAAGGAGTAACAATAAGGAGCAGAAGTCAGAATACTGCCATGTTTTCAAGCTTTCTATCCTAAGTAGAGCCTAAGAAGTTTGGAGAAGCCAACATAAACCAGAATTGGATTGAAGCTATGCAGGAGGGACTGAACCAGTTCAAGAGGTGCAAGGTCTGGAAGCTGATTCCCAGACCACAAGGACATAATGTCATTGGAGTCAAGTGGATCTACAAAAACAAACTTGATGAAAATGGCATTATAATCAAGAATAAAGGCAGACTAGTGGCTAAGGGGTATAGACAAGAAGAGGGCATTGACTTTGATCAAACCTTTGCCCATGTAGCAAGATTGGAGGCCAACAGACTATTCCTTGCATATGATGCACATAAGGGATTCAAGATCTACTAGATGGATGTGAAGTCAGCCTTCCTGAATGGTGACTTAAAAAAGGAAATCTATATTGAGCAGCCTCCAGGTTTTGTAGTTCCTAACTCAACTGATTATGTTTATAGACTTAGGAAAGCTCTATATGGGTTAAAGCATGCCCCTAGAGCATGGTATGAGACTTTGTCTAACTTCCTCATTAAGAACAAATTCTCAAGCGGGAAGATAGACAAGACCCTATTCCTAAGGGAATCTAAGGGTAAGATCATCCTAGTTCAGATCTATGTAGATGACATCATCTTTGGATCTATTGATGACAACCTCTGTAAAAACTTTGCTAAACTTATGTAGGGGAAGATTGAGATGAGCAGCATGAGTGAACTTAAGTTCTTCTTGGGCCTCCAAGTAGGACAGACTGATGATGACTTGTCCAGATCCCAGTCTAATTTCACTAGGGAGTTGATAAAGAAATTTGGCATGGAGAACTCCTCCACCATGAGAACTCCCAAGGGGTCAAGTATGCCTGTAGGTAAAGATGAGGCAGGGAAACCTGTTGATTAAACTTTGTATAGAGGGATAATTGACTCCCTTCTATATCTGACTGCAAGTAGGTCAGACATCATGTATGTTACATGTGTTTATGCTAGGTATTAGGCTTGCCCTAAAAAATCTCACAACTCTGCAGTTAAGATAATCTTGAGGTATCTTAAGGGCACTATAGATCATGGCCTATGGTATCCTAGGAATGGGGAGTTTGAACTAACAGGCTATTCAGATGTAGATTTTGCAAGCTGCAAAGAGGACAGGAAGAGCACAGCTGGCATCTATCAATTTTTTGGGATGGTGACTGGTATCTTGGAGCTGCAAGAAACAAACCAGTGTTGCAATATTAACTGCAGAGTCAGAGTACATCTCAGCAGGTAGCTGTTATACTCAGTTACCGTGGATCCAGCACCAGCTTCAGGACTACAACCTCTAGATAAGTAGAACTCCTTTATTCTGTGATTTTACTAGTGCAAACTCAATTGCTAGGAATCCTATCTCCCATAGTAGGACTAAGCACATAGAGATTAGATATCATTTCAATAGGGAGCATGTGGAATGTGAAGATATCACCCTTGAGTTTGTTCCAACAGACAAGCAAGTGGCGAATATATTCACTAAGCCACTAAATGAAGCTAAGTTTAACACATTCAAATTTGAGTTGGGTATGTTAAACTTAGTATTGCTTTAGTTGATCCTCCTCTATTTGCAAGCTATTTGGTATTCTGTAGGTGGAGTTATTCTTAAAAGAAATGAAGGTTCTCCAATTGAGGGGGAGCATGTCCAGCACAACTCCAACAATTCTCTACAGTCTAATTGAGGGGGAGAGATGATAAGATGATCAGATGATCAAATGAATCCTAGCAGCTATTTGTTGAAGTCAGAAAGGTGGAGGAAAAGATGATCAGATTAGTGCTAGTAGCAGCAATTCAGGGAAAGCAGGAGCAGTAATGTTCCACTCTGCAGGCTGGGAAGTGGGGTAACTATAGTTCACTTCTCAATTTCGTAGTTTTTATGTTTATTGCTGCATGGTTCTGTGTATGTCATTGACTCACTTGCTTAAGAGTTTTGACTTCCTCAAATAGGTGGAGATTGTTGGGTCCATTGCCCACAATGTCCTATATTTGGGGAAGTCAATCTTGTCAATGATATACATATATCAGTAGATGACAGTGATGTAATAGATAGCCTATGTGGCTAAGTCAGGAACACTATTACCTAAGATTTGGTTTGAGAAAATTGACTAAGTCCAATTTTGTCGAACTAAGTTCAGAGTTCGTCGAGATGAGCAAATCGTTCGTCGTACTAAGCTCAGAGTTTGAGAAATCTGGTTAAGTCTAAATTCGTCGAACAGAGCTTAGAGTTCGTCGAGCTGAGCTCACTGTTTGTCGAACTCAGCTCTGCATTGGTCGAACTCAGTTCAAAGTTGTGTATGGCTGGCTGAGACAGTCAACGCATATAGTTTAAGAGGCAGAAATGTGTCTATGTCCACAGGCATTGAGTGAAGGTCATTCACTCTACACCGTAGCCTCTTAAGTGATGAGTAACACTCAGTCAGTCAAAGCTAGTACTTTTATAGAATATAGAAATTTGGCTAAGGCAGAAAGTGTTGATTACGGCGTGGTCACTCAACGCTCTCAACGCCATGACACAAAATTTGTTAATGCAAAAAGCATTGAATGTGGCATGCCCACTCAACGCTGTCAATGCTTATGTTGCTGAAGAAGCAGAAATGGCTAAGGCAGATGATGTTGAGTGAAGAATGTTAACTCAACACTCTCAACGCCTTATATACTAAAGAGGCTGCAGAAAAGGGTCAAGACAAAAAGCATTGAGTGGTGAAGACACACTCAACGCTCTCAATGCCTAGTAAAGCCAGAATTTTGTCTAAGGTATTTGGCATTGAGTGATGCTCACTCACTCAATGCCAAGCAGCAGAAAGCTGATAAAAGCATGTTGACATTGAGTGAAGCGGAATCACTCAATGCCTAGAAACAGATTTATAATCTAAGTGATTTGGCATTGAGTGAAGCTCATTCACTCTACACCTATACTACTGATGCTTGAATTGTGACTAAGTCCTCAAGTGCTGATGTTAGCACGTCAAAAAGTCAACAATATTCAAATTATTAAAGGCAAAGTCACAGTACACGACAAACGATGCTGAAGGTCTACAGTATGACAAAAAGGCGTTAAAGCATGATGTAGTAGGACATTACAGGTGAGGCCCATTGATCTCTAAGAGTCGTTGAACAGCGGACTACAAAAGGAGGAGATGGGCTAAGACACAAGATAACTTTTAGGGCTTCATCAACAAAAAGTGTTAGCAATCGACTTCATCTTCCTCACCATTGCTGCATGAAAAAATCTTGAGGCACTCCAGAAAGAAAAGTTGAGATAGCTGTGCCATCTTCATCTGGCACAATGGGATCAGATACAGTTCTGAAGAAAGAAGAACCTTCAGGCTGAGGTAGGTTTAGTTAGATGTTTGAAAACTGACGATCAACAAATCTTTTGTCTTCCATAGTAAGTTCAGGAGTAAGCTCCTGAGTTTCTCCAACAAGTTTTCTCTGCTATGGGGAGAGATAGAGTAGAGATTCTCAGCTCTAGTTGTTGACACACAGAAATTTCTTTATGTCAAAGATTATTTAAATTATGTCTTATTGTAGGATCCTTCTGGATCTGAGCTGTAGGGCCTTTTGGTCAGAGGTATGTGACAAGTGTGTCACTGAGTTGTACGTGCCTAGAAGGGCACTAAGGTAGGTACCTAGAAGGGTAATGAGCTGTAGGAGTGCTGCAACACTCTGAGAGTAGGGCCTTGTACCTGAAGTTGTAGGGCTAAAAATCCTGAGTTGTAGGCCTTAGAGATAAGGCTGAGGTAGGTGGTATGAGGACCACTGAGCTGTAGGAGCACTACAGGGCTCTGAAGTAGGAACCTTTGTGGTTCTGAGGTAGGGTTCTGAAGAGAACCTGAGTGTAAGGCTGAGGGCCTAAAGTGTAAGCTCTGAGGAGCATTTTGGAGTAGTTTGTGACTTGACTAACAGGAAGTTATCAAGGTGGGAGGAGAGTGGATGTACCCATAATTTTGGGGAACCACTATAATATACTTGTGTGCTTTGATGTGTTGTTTGTTCTTCTTTTATTGCATGTACTAAGGACAAGATTTAAGATCACCTTAGAAAGAAATTCAAAGAAAGCTAAAACACTAAGTAAGAAAATAGCAAAAAGACTTGGGAATTTTCAAAAGATCCAAATAAACCTATTCACCCCCCTCTAGGTTGCTAGATACCTTGCAAACAAGAACTTTTAGCCTTCAATGTAAGAGTTTAATCACTCAAACCGCACGAGGTGTAACACCCCCACTCGTCACATGGCATATAATGGTGGGTCCGGCCGGGGCCCCACGCCATATGTCACAGACAAGCGACGGAATTACTTGTGGAAATCAAAATCTACTCGCACCCTAACTCAATATATTCTAGCGCAGCATTTTACGTTAGCATGAACTCAGCCCAGAGAATGTCCACTCCTATATAAATGCCACATTTATATATATCAAAACCAGGAATGTACACAACTCACACACACTGGCCTTCAGACCTTAAAGGTTTCTCTTTACACAAATACAATTTCGTGCATCGGCACGCAGGCCGGCCACACATGAAATCCAACCACGTTTCTTCGCACGGCCTTCAAGGGCCTTTAGCAACAAGCCTCCATTCCGCTCATTTCATCTCAGGCAGCAACACCTGTAATTAGCCATCCAATCCAAACAGAAAATAAAGTAACGGTCAGCTTTAGCGGACCAATTATAACGACCCTACCCCTTACCCGGGGCAGTGGTTCCTTCCCTGTATGCATTTGCAAGTATAATATCTAACAACCACAATCAAGTGCACTCAGGCACAACAAAATCACAAACGCCAGTACCCACCAGATGCTCCGTGCACTCAAGGCACCTTACGGTGTACCGGACTCCGTGGTAACACCACCGATCAGAGGTTATGAACTTGTTGGCTGGCCAGTCCTAGTCCACCAGTGCGCAGACCGGCGACATTCCGTCCAAACCACTCAGAGGTGAAAACCTCACGGCAACCTTGAGCATTTAGATCGACCCACCACTGTGGTGTAGCAAGAAGGGTCCGCCCCACTTCCTCCCAAACACTGGGTCAACACAACCAGGAGCTTATTCAAAGCACCTATACATCCATAACATCCATTCATTCAAACATTCATTCCACAACGCATTTCATAGCATCAAATCCATGGAGTCTTCTCCGGTTTACCCATATTCATCATCACCAATCCAGACTACCCGTCCAGATGGGCTTCACACAGCATGCTTATGCCGTACTTCACACTTCCGGCTTTCGATGCAGACTCAACTCAGGAATCGCTTACGATATCCACCTCTTGGGGGAGGATTCCATGCACATGCATAAAGAAAGGACTTCTATGTCCAACAAGGAGATCGTTACCCTTGAAGATCACTTCGGTGCCATGAAGTAGCCGGATGGAAGTCACCGCCCCGGCTTTGCCTTCACGAATCCATTCTCGGATCTTCGCTCCGCACTCCGCATCTCCTCCAGCAGCTGATAGTTTCCTCCCTTCCTTCTTTCCCTAGGCATTTCTCCCTCTCTCTCTCTTGGAATAAGATGAAGAAGAAGGAGATGAAGAGAAAGTGTTTTAAACTCCTTTTCCGGCCTTATCAACACATGGACAGAGCCTAACCATTGGATCCATAACCAGGGAAGCGAATAGCTCAGAATTGTCCAGAAAATCCTGAACCCGGCCTGACACGCCCTGTGACACGCCCGTGTCACAGGCCGTGTCACAGGCCGTGTCACTTAAGCGGCATTCAACCGACTCAAATCCAACCAGTACACGGCCATGTAACATGCCCGTGTCACAGGCCGTGTCACTTGACATGCCTTCCAACATACCGGTGTTGTTGGTCGTGTCACCGGACACGCCTTCCGAAACACCCGTGTCGCTGGCCGTGTCACTTGACACGCCTTCAGACACACTCGTGTCGCTTGCCGTGTCACTCACACAGCCCAATCTCCACTTCACCCGAGCAGGACACTGCCTTGGGACACGCCCGTGTCCCAAGCCGTGTTCACTAGGACACACCCGTGTCCTCAGGCACACGCATTCCCGGCTGAACCGTGCAACTGACACGCCCTGTGACATGCCTGTGTCACAGGTCGTGTTCTTCGCACTCGACGATCGTCGAGCGTATTTCGTCAACTGAGGAAGGGATCACACGACCTCTGACACGCCCTTGTCACATAACCACTCGATGTTGCACACATCCATACATACATCCCTAACTTCCATCTACATCCCTAACTTCCATCTGTGCACATGCAGCCACAAAATTTATCAAGTGATTGAGTGATCTATAATCAAACACATCATATCGATACACCATGATCAATCGATCACCTCACTTTCACAAATGCACCAAAATTTTATATATGTACAAGCATCTTATTATTCATATTGACATCATCACATATATGTACAATCGTAGTTTGTAGACACATCAAGTAGTCACATCATCAAAGTGACTCAAGTCACTATCCTTACTTCCGCTCAGCCTCCCGATTTTGCATCTCTCGCGTAAGAGACAAATTAAACACTCGAGGCTGAATTTCACCAATTGAGCTTTGCGGCTCTTGCACTTCCATAGCATGCAATCGAGGTTGCGTCCGGGCTGCAGATGACTCAGCCACTGCTTTACCCTTTTCTTCATAAGACGCACCTGTCCTTTTCTCACTCCTTGAAGGGCCACTCCAGCAATCACAGGCTATATGTCCCGGCTTTCCGCACTTAAAACATGTGCGTGTTTCAACTCGTTCCTGCCCATAGGTTGCCCCCGATGAAACAGTAGACGGAGTTGGTTCCACAGGCCTGAACTTTTTCTTATCTCGTCTTCGAAACTCCAACTGGTCTGACTGCGGAACTTTGAATTCTGGCTTCTCCACCGCCAGGCTCTTCTTCTCTTGTACCCTCTTTAGATCCTTCTCCTACGCCCGGGCTGTATCAACCAATGCTTGGAAGCCTTGATTCACTGAACTCGGGAGTGTCAATCTCAACTTGTCATGCAATCCCTCGTAAAATCGATTCGTCTTTCGCGCTTCTTCCGCGAAGGTAGATCCCGCATAGCATCCCAGTCTGGTAAACTCATGCAGGTAAGTATCAATATCATGCTCGCCCTGCAGCAGACGTAGAAACTCATTCTCCATCCCAATTCGCTGCGACACTGGCACATACTTGGCGAGAAATAATCGCGAGAATTCATCCAGTGAAACCTCCATCAAACCTCGACCTGCCAAGTAATGCACCTCTATCTCATCCCACCACAGCCGTGCATCGCCTTCCAATAGAAATGTGGCTAAAGTCACTTTCTGTGCCTCTGCAGTCCTGAGTGCCGTCAGGATCCGCTTCACTCTTGCCAGCCAATCCTCCCCCTGCATTGGGGAGACCTCCCCACCAAACGTAGGTGGATGAAAGTCCCTAAACCGCTTCAACTGCTCATCTGCTCCTTTCTCTGCCATTATAACTTCAGCACACCCTTGCCATGCACCAGGCCATACTGGCACCCCTGCAGGCCTTGTATGCCCAGGAGGCTGTGCCTGTAACACTTCGAGCACTGTCTTAGTCACCATACGGATAGTATCCGCCGAAGGAGGCGTAGGCGCTTCAACTTGTGTCTCACTCTGATCGGACAGCTGGGGATCAGACTGCCCCACACCACTCCTCGCCACCTATCAATGTACAAAACACCATTAAGTATACATTTCATAACAGTAATTATACATTGACTACATACTCGCGCACGTTACGTGCATGAAATACATTCCTAGTGGACATTCACGAGTTCAATTATGTTGTCTCCTTCCAAACAATCTAAACCTGGCTCTGATACCACTTTGTAACACCCCCACTCGTCACATGGCATATAACGGTGGGTCTGGCCGGGGCCCCACGCCATATGTCACAGACAGGCGACGGAATTACTTGTGGAAATCAAAATCTACTCGCACCCTAACTTAATATATTCTAGCGCAGCATTTTACGTTAGCATGAACTCAGCCCAGAGAATGTCCACTCCTATATAAATGCCACATTTATGTATATCAAAACCAGGAATGTATACAACTCACACACACTGGCCTTAAGGCCTTAAAGGTTTCTCTTTACACAAGTACAATTTCGTACATCGGCACGCAGGCCGACCACACATGAAATCCAACCACATTTCTTCGCACGGCCTTCAAGGGCCTTTAGCAACAAGCCTCCATTCCGCTCATTTCATCTCAGGCAGTAGCACCTGCAATTAGCCATCCAATCCAAACAGAACACAAAGTAACGGTCAGCTTTAGCTGACCAATTATAACGACCCTACCCCTTACCCGGGGCAGTGGTTCCTTCCCTGTATGCATTTGCAAGTATAATATCTAACAACCACAATCAAGTGCACTCAGGCACAATAAGATCACAAATGCTGGTACCCAACAGACGCTCCGTGCACTCAGGGCACCTTACGGTGTACCGGACTCCGTGGAAACACCACCGATCAGAGGTTATTAACCTGTTGGCTGGTTGGTCCTAGTCCACCAGTGCGCAGACCAGCGACATTCCGTCCAAACCACTCAGAGGTGAAAACCTCACGGCAACCTTGAGCATTTAGATCGACCCACCACTGCGGTGCAGTAAGAAGGGTTTGCCTCACTTCCTCCCAAACACTGGGTCAACACAACCAGGAGCTTATTCAAAGCACCTAAACATCCATAACATCCATTAATTCAAACATTCATTCCACAACGCATTTCATAGCATCAAATTCATGGAGTCTTCTCTGGTTTACCCATATTCATCATCACCAATCCAGACTACCTGTCCAGATGGGCTTCACACAACATGCCTATGCCGTACTTCACACTTCCGGCTCTCGATGCAGACTCAACTCAGGAATCGCTTACGATATCCACCTCTTGGTGGAGGATTCCATGCACATGCGTAAAGAAAGGACTTCGATGTCCAAGAAGTAGATCGTTACCCTTGAAGATCACTTCGGCGCCATGAAGTAGCCGGATGGAAGTCACTGCCTCGGCTTTGCCTTCACGAATCTGTTCTCGGATCTTCGCTCCACACTCCGCAGCTCCTCCAGCAGCTGGTAGTTTCCTCCCTTCCTTCTTTCCCTAGTCTTTTCTCCCTCTATCTCTTGGAATAAGATGAAGAAGAAGGAGATGAAGAGAAAGTGTTTTAAACTCCTTTTTTGGCCTTATCAACACATGGACAAAGCCTAGCCATTGGATCCATAAACAGGGAAGCGAATGGCTCAGAATTGTCCAGAAAATCCTGAACCCGGCCTGACACGCCCTGTGACACACCCGTGTCACACGCCGTGTCACTTAAGCGGCAGTCAACCGACTCAATTCCAACCAGTACACGGCCATGTGACACGCCCGTGTCACAGGCCGTGTCACTTGACACGCCTTCCGACACACCCGTGTCGCTGGCCGTGTCACCTGACACGCCTTCCGACACACCTGTGTCACTGGCCGTATCACTTGACACGCCTTCAGACACACCCGTGTCACTGGCCGTGTGACTCACACAGCCCAATCTCCACTTCACCCGAGCAGGACACGGCCTTGGGACACGCCCATGTCCCAAGTCGTGTTCACTAGGACACACCCATGTCCTCAGGCACACGCATTCCCGGCTGAACCGTGCAACTGACACGCCCTGTGACACGCCCGTGTCATAGGCCGTGTTCTTCGCACTCGACAATCGTCGAGCGTATTTCGTCGAATGAGCGAGGGAGCACACGCCCTCTGACACGCCCTTGTCGCAGGCCGAGTTCCCTCCAAAAATTCGGCGACCGAAGTTCGTCGAACACTCGACCGACTACTCAACCTAGGCACGACATGCCCTGGGACACGCCCGTGTCCCAGGCCGTGTCACCCATGCCTGAACCCAAATTGACTTTGGAGTGTTACACGAGGAGCTTGGACGAGTAGCCTTCGACGACATGGTGCTGATGAAACTCCACAAGATCTCACTCCGAGGTTATAGACCTCTTGAATGCAGCATCATTGAAGTTTGCGGCACGAGCTTGTCGGCGAGCACTAGCAACATACCCGACCATCTTGAGCGAGTTAGGTTTGAGAGAAAGGAGACATGAGTAGAGAGAAAGCAAAGGAGAGGCGAGTAGGATGAATTACTCGCAAGTATAAGTTAAGAAATCGCAGCAGCATACTTATGACTTACATACCCCCTCTATTTATAGTCTAAGGAAGGGGGTATATCAACATCGCACGAGCACCTACCTAAGTCATGTACAGGCCAAGAGCAACCCTAACTCCTACTTCTATCTCACATAAGGCTTTCCGGGACCTCGCCACAACCTGCACAAGACATACAAGGAAAGTTGTAGAAAGAAGACGTGCGTACAGAAAAAAGAGCGACCATCAGAAAAATCACCGCGAGATTCAAACTCTCTTATTACAAATAAAAAATATTTTTCATTACATAGTCACCAGAGGCGAGTTCAGCTAATAGAAAGTAGGAAAAAAACTAAGTCTTTTTGCTGTTTTCTTTTGATGTGATCTAGAGCTTGTCCTTAGCACATGTAATACAAAAGAAAAGCAGACAACACAGCCAAGCACACAGTAGTTATAGTGGTTCCCCAATTGGGCACATCCACTTTCCCTCCCACCTATCCAACTATCTTGTTGGACTAGGCACAAACTCCACCAATATGCTCCTCAGAGCTTACACCTCAGGCCTTCTGCCTTACACTCAGGTTCTCTTCAGAACCCTACCTCAGAACCACACAGGTTCCTACCATAGAGCCCTGCAGTGCTCGTACAGCTCAGTGGTCCACTGACCACCTACCTTAGCCTTATTTCTAAAGCCTACAGCTCAGGCTTTTCAGCCCTACAACTTCAGGCACAAAGCCATTGTCACAACCCGCATTTTCTCCGTATTCAAAAATACGTCAGAGTAGAGAAAATATGCGTCGTGATGCCATGTCGTGCAGGGGACAACTGCAGACGCTAAGGCGGCTCGTCCTCACATTTACTTCATGTAAAAGATTTATGAAATTAAGTTAAAAATAATACATATAAGTTATTAGAGTAACTGACCGTGTCCCTCAGTCGGGTGGATCACTAGTCCATAGGTGAGAAAATAGACAAGTTTTACGCGACGTAAAAATACTTAGTTGATTCATTTGTTGTCTTATATGAGAATGAAGGTTTAGCATATTATAATGATGATGTGACTACTACATTTAATATATATATATATAAGACTTTTATAGCGCTTAAAAGTAGTAGATTTTGCAGTTGAATGTCATGTTATGTCAATGTTCCAGATTACAGTTTTGTATACTTTAAAATAACTAAATGCATCCTAACATAAATCCTTCCCAGAGATAAAGTATAAACAGGTAAAAAGTAACATAAATAAAAGCAGCAAGTAGTCTATAACAGAAAAAGTTCAAGACTATGGGCGTCAACAACTGACACGAATCCATAGTAAAATTTGACAAGTCTAAATAAAGACAACTACCTCAAAGCTCTGAGGTGGAATCAAATGGCCGCAGCAACCCGCAACACCAGAAGCATGAAACGGTCAGCTAAACCTGTTGCTGCTCTGATCCTAAGGCATTCAAAAGAAGAACACCTCATAAGCAAGTTACAAATGGTGCAAAGAGTAAAGGCAGAACAAACAAACCTCAAACTGAAGGAAATCTATAAAATGACTGCAACAAAAGGTCAGCAACAGAGTAAAAGTAAGCAAATAGTAAATCTAGTCGAGCAGGAATGGCTAATCACATCAACATGAAGAACAAAGTACCAAACATCAGAAGTTCAAACTTTCATCTTTCATTAATATTCATGTTATTCATCAATAAAAAATGAGACTGATCAGCTCAACAATAAAGAGTACTGTTCCGGGGAAAAAGGTCCACAACTCGCACAAACCCAGCCAACACGCACCATGCCGAGGGAGAAACCCCAACGCGCACAGACCAAGGTAAGGTAATGTGCCGAGGATGAAAGTCCACAACATGCACAGACTTAACCATACGGCACTATGCTGAGGGAGAAAACCCAACATGCATAGTCCATCTGTGTTTCTTTAGTTTCATAATTATACAAGCAGAGTTTCTTTTATTCATCACAGACTCAAGGTTAACCAACAAAGTTGACTACATAAGAACAAAGTATAGTATAAACAAAATAGAGACGCACAAAGCGTCACAACGATCTACATGACTCGATAAATAAAGTGGCAGGGCAACCAAATTTGATTACCAGATTTACAGAACAAGAATTGGGGGGTAGGGGGTAAAGGTTCAATGAAATAACTTAGAAATTTAAAGACAAGTCACAATGAAATTTAGAGATAAGTCACAAAGAAATATAAACATGACAAAGTGAATGAAAACTTGCAAAATAAAGAGGAAGGGAGCAAGAGAGAGGGCAAGAACACCACTTGCCTCGGTTTTCTCGGAAAGATCCTCTGAACTACTCCTTGTCGCAGATCGGGCTAAAGAAGACAACGGAAGTCGAAATCTAACAAGAAATGGCCGATATAGAGGTTAGGGCCAAAAACCCTATCGATAAAATCTCAAGGAAAGGGGGAGATTTTACCACGATGGTGAAGCTCTCGCTGAGAGCTTTCCAGATCTATGGTCGGTTGGAAATTTCGAGCACCGGAGCTCCGAAGGCGGCCACCGGAAGATTCACGAACGTACGTTCTATCTCTCGCTCTCGCTTCTCTGATTTGGTCAAAACATCTGGAAGAAGATGAAGTTTCTTTCTATTTATCCTTAAGTATCAGAATATATATAAATATGTATTTATAAAAAGTTTTGTCTAAATAAGAAAAAAAACGGGTTATTTATGCGCGGGTGCGCGAAAAATAAAAATAGAGGCTAAAGATGGCTCTAAATAGAAGAGTGCTCAACATAACAGTTGTAGATCTCGTCGAGATAAACAAATTTCTTGTTAACCATTTTTCTATATGACATCGTTCTGACCCTCAAAATGGTGCCCAGAAGCAGACTGAAATGGAATTCTCGAGAAAGGCTGAGATTTCTCGAGAACACCCCTGGACTTCTCGAGGACCTACAATACTCAAGAAAAAAAACATACTCGAGTACAAGCTCAAGGTTACTCGAGAACAAGCCCAAGGTAACTCGAGTACAAGCTCAAGGCTACTCCAGGTTACTCGAGTACAAGCTCAAGTCTTCCCAAGATCTAAGGCAGATTACTCGAGAAAAAGATATAACTAATTGCATGAACAGTGCCTTTTTACAAATATATCCAAAAAAAATAAACTATATACATGAATAGTAAAAGGCATTTTTGAATAGTGTTTTAATATTAAAATAATCATATTTTTATACTTTTGAATAAGAAAACACGAGATCAAAACAGAGGCCCAAACGCCTGCCGAATTGAACGAAACTCACACCGTAGGCGAACACAGATGCTACGAACACAACGGCAAAGACGTAACCAAAATCCTATGAGCCGTTCTTGAGATATAAACTTTCAAAATTTATGGCGAACATAAATTCTACAAAACTTCGAAAATTCGTCGAGGCTCGAATATCACTCGGATCGCGATGAAAACCTGACGAGCATGTCGAAAATTAATTAATTTAATTTCCCAACGAGAAATTTTCCAATTTCGACAATGATTCATGAATTTGGCCGACTCGACCAAATAGACGCGAAAACGCACTAACGACGATGCACCGTCAACTCCACGTTAACGTAACGCCCCTTACATCATTATGACGTCAACAAGAGGATTAAATAATTGTCGGAAAATCAAGGGTGTTACAGTCACCCCTTCAAAAAGGAAGTTTTGTCCCGAAACTTGAAACACGAAATGAAACAAGAGGGCAGAGGGAGAGACATGATAGAAGAATTCATTAAACACGAATACTAACCGGGGAATACTAGGAGAACAACTGAGGATGAGATTCTCTCATTGCGGATTCCAATTTCCAAGTTGCACCTCTAGCATCCTAATTGCGCCAGAGAACCTTAACCATCAGAATTGTCTTCTTTATTAGCACACGATCTTACATTTCCAGAATACGGACATGCTCTTTGATATACGAAAGATTAGGCTGCAACTGGGGCACGAAGTCAAGGACATGTCAGTCACTACGAACACACTTTCGCAACTGGCTCATGTGAAACACGTCGTGAACACCAAGGAAAGAATCAGGCAATTCTAGTCTATAGGCAGAAACTCCGATTGTAACACCTCCATCCGTCACATGGGATATTACAGAAGGTCCGGCCGGAGCCCAACGCCATATACCATGGACATTTAGTGGAGTTACATATTAATACCAAATTACTACCAAAGGAACACGCGTCCTAACTCATAGCATTCTAGCGGAAGCTTTTTAAAACAGTTATAAGAACTCAAGACACAGAATGAATGTCTACTAAAAATTCACAGCAGGAATTAGCGTACAAAAACACAAAGTACTTGGCCTTATGGACTTACAAGAGTTTACTTTAAATAATAAATGCCTTCCAAACATCGGCACGCAGGTCGACCACACATGAGCATAAAAGTAAACTTTGTCTGTTGGCCTTCGAGGGCCTGCACAGTACCAGGGCTTCAGCCGGCTACTTGCTACCAGGCTCCGCAGCACCTGCAATCAACATTCCACCACAGCAGTGGCAAACAAAATAAATGGTCAGCTAAGGCTGACCAAATTACAACGACCCCACCCCTAAATCGGGGCGGCGGTGCTCCTTCCCTGCACTTTATTAGTATAACAAAACAAGATAGTGAAAGTACAATTTAAGTACACTTCACCACAGGCATAGTAACGCACGACCACACACCCCGTGCTCTCAAGGCCCATTCTCGGTGAACCCGGTCCACCACCGCCCCCAGGACGGCAACATCGTGAGAATTTGAATCTTTCTGGTCGAAGCCTAAGACCCACCCTCTATGTCATCGGTAGGCCCCTTAAACTGAACCACATAGAGCGAGAACGGTTCCACTCAACCTATTGCTCGCATCGCCATGTCAATTTAAGTCATCGGCGCGGGTCAAGCTTCCCCGAAGCCCGAGTATCGATCACACAATAGTACATAACCCAATTATGTACAAGTTGGCTCCTAGGCCACCAAGATGGCAGAACCACGCATCTGCCCAGTTTTTCGGCTGCACCTTGGGGTTCGTCCCCATGGCTCCTTGTTGCAATCTACCGCGTAGAAAACCCAAAAACAACCATCGGCACGGAGTCTTCTCTGGCTATTCATGCATAATGAAACATCACCGATCCAGACCAACTTATCCGGGTAGGCTTCACATACCATGCCTATGTCCGTACTTCGATTCCGGGCTCTACATGCAAAACTAGGAGGACTATTCATGTCCACCTGAAGGAACACCTCACACTCACTGCATACTCGTGAGAGCGGGTTTCCTATGTAGAAAGGAAGAGGACTTCACATGTCCAAGGAGAGAATCATTACCCTAGATGTCCGCTTGGGCGCCATGGAAAACTTGCCAGATGGAAATCACCGTAATGGCCTCGCCTCCACAGATCTGGACTCGGCTTGCGATTCGGAGCTCCGAAGCTCCACTGGCGGCCGTATCTCTCCTTCACCTTCTTCCTTGCTCTCCTCTCTCTCTAACACATTATAAAGAGAATGGCCAAAGGAAAATGAGGAGTAAACCTTACACTCCTGAATATAACATAACAGGGAGGACTCCAGGTCGTCAGATCATTTCCAAATAAAATGAAAGACCCTGATTCGCTCTTAAAATCAACTTCCTGGGTCGGACACGGCGTGTGACACGCATGTGTCATAGGTCGTGTATCACGATCTGAACACGATCGTCGAATACAGGACAGGACACGGGCTCAGACATGCCCGTGTATTGTTTGACACGCCCGTGTCAGCTTACGACATGCCCGTGTCAAGGGGCATGTCACTCAAGTGACAAAGGAAACTGTCACATCCCGACCAGGATACGGGCTTAGACACGCCCGGGTTCTAGGCCTTATTCCTCACCCGACACAGCCTGCCTAACATAGAGAAGGACACGACTCTAAACACGCCCGTGTCCGACCTAGACACGCTTGTTTCCGACCGGGACACGCCCGTGTCCCAGGCCATGTGCCTCACTCAACACCACCCTGCCGACACAGAGCAGGACACGGCCCTGGACATGACCGTGTCTCAGGCCATGTACCCGACCTCCAGGGATCATCGAATGCACTTCATCAACCACACAGAAAATTGTCGAACTCGTAGCAGGACACGGCCCTGGACACGCCCGTGTCCAAGGCTGTGTGACCCATGCTAGGCCCCAGATTGGCCTTAAGACGCTATCAGATCATTTTCGACTTTTGGGGCGTTACACCGATGCACTCCAGAATCTGAAAAGGTCGCACATATCTGGGATCTAACTTATGGTTCCTTCCAAATCTCTTAACACCTGACATCGGAGAGACCTTTTGAAACACCATTTCCCCAACTGCAAATTCTAGGTCAACTCTGCGTTGATTTGTATACTTCTCGTATCTCTCCTGAGCCAACCTCAGCTTTTCACGAATATGTGTCACTGAAATTCTCATATCCTCCAGTGCTTTCGGACCGAACAAAGGATTCTCACCAACTTCTGCCCAAAATAGGGGAGTTTGACAACGCCTTCCTTATAAAGCTTCAAAGGGCGGCATCTGCAAACTCTCATGATAGCTGTTATTATACGCGAACTCCATTAGTCCGAGGCATTTATCCCAAGCCCCACCATGTCCAGAATATAGCATATAATCCTATCCTCCAAGATTTGATTCACTCTCTCTGTCTGACCATTTGTTTAAGGATGATAGGCAATAAAATACATAAGTTCAGTACCTAGAGCTCCTTACAAGCTTTGTCATAAACGAGACATGAACTAGGAGTCTCGGTTTGACACAATACTCGTAGGTACACCATGCAGTTTGATAACTTCGTCCAGATAAATCTCAGCTATCTTTTCCATAGAATAATCAATCTTGAAAGGAACAAAGTGGGCACACTTAGTTAGTCTGTCCATGATAACCCACACTACATCATACCCTCGGGGAGATCTGGGCAAACCGGTTATGAAATTTATGGATAAACTCTCACATTTCCAACTCAGTATGTCTAAAGGCGTTAACTTACCACCTGGCCTTCTATGATCATCTTTGACACGCTGGAAGTTATAACATTCGGATACAAATCTTGCAATGTCGTTTTTCATGTCTGACCACCAAACAATCTGCTTCAAATCTCTGTACATTTTCGTGGAACCAGGATGATAAACAATACTTGAACCATGCGCTTCACTGCATATCCTTGCTCGGATGTCCCCAACAGCTGGAATAAAATATCTGCCTCGGTACTTTAGAGTACCAACGTCATCAATTAAAAAGTCAGGTAATTCCTCTTTCTCAGTCCTACAGCGGAGGTGCTGCAAATCGGGATCGTCTTCCTGATGTAGCCTAGTGATAGTAATCCATGAAGGCTCTACCACCTCCAAGCTACTCGGCAAAGCACGTTTCCCCACGGTAATGTCTATGAGCAAAAACTCTTCAATAAGGGATTGTATAGAGAGGTTAAAGATATGTGCGGGCTTCCAGCTCAACGCATCCGCCACTACATTAGCCTTACCGAAATGATAAAGGATATCGACTTCATAGTCTGCAACATATTCTAGCCATCTACGCTGGCGCAAATTCAATTCCTTCTGAGTGAAGACATATTTCAAACTTTTGTGGTCCGAATAAATTTTGCACGACACTCCATACAGAAGATGTCTCCATAACTTCAAGGCATATATTACGGCAGCAAATTCCAGGTCGTGCGTAGGATAATTCTTTTCATGCACCTTCAATTGTCTCGATCCATACACAATCATGTTGTTGTCCTGCATCAACACGCAACCGAGTCCAACTCGCGAGGCGTCCACATAAACAACATACTCTACTCCTTCCACCGGCAATGCCAAAACTGGAGCAGAACACAATCTCCTCTTGAGCTCTTGAAAAGCTTCCTCACAGGCATCACTCCAAACAAAAGCTGCGCTCTTTTGCGTAAGCCTGGTCAATGGCGCAGAGAGCACAAAGAATCCTTTCACAAATCTTATGTAGTAACCTGTCAACCCTAAGAAGCTCCTTATCACCTTAGGCAATGTAGGTATCTTCCAATCCAAGACTGCAACTATCTTCGCGGGGTCCACTGAGATAGCGTCCTTGCTTACAATGTGTCCTAGGAATAACACCTGAAATAACCAGAACTCGCACTTGCTATGCTTCGCATACAACTTGTGCTCCCTCAGAGTAGACATGACCAAGCACAAGTGCAAGGCGTGCTCTTCTGCATTTCTGGAATATACCAGGACATCGTCAAGGAATACAACCACGAACTTATCCAGAAAATCCTTGAAGACCCTGTTCATCATGTCCATAAAAGCTGACGGTGCATTTGTCAATCCAAATGACATTACCAGAAATTCAAAGTGACCATATTGAGAATGAAAAGCAGTTTGCGGAATGTCTGACTCCCGGATTCTTAACTGATGGTAACCTGAACGGAGGTCAATCTTAGAGAACACGGAACTACCTCGCAACTGATCAAACAAGTCATTGATCCTAAGCAACAGATATTTGTTCTTAATGGTCACCTTTTTAGCTCTCGATAGTCTATGCATAGCCTCATCGTTTGAAAGTCCACTTAGTGTCAGCTATGTGCACCTATGGGGGGGGAATAGGTGACGAGTAGTGCTTTTTGCGGAATTTACGAGAGTACCTGCACAATAAAAATAAAGAGCACAGCACACAGAAAACACAGCAAATTTATAGTGGTTCCCCGACTTGGGTACATCCACTTTCCCCCTTCGACCTATCTCCCCAACAAGGGACGACTCGGTCACTTCTCCAACGGGATTGAAATCCAATCCCTTCACTAACGGAAGGAGCCCTTCCACACGTGAGAGTCAACACTCCCACAAAACGGGTTGCACTCAACCCTTACAACACGGAACAAAAGTTCCTTTACAACAAAAGAAAATATAGAATGTACGCGAGATACAAACTTCTTTTGGAGACTACGGTGTTCCTCTTCGTTCGACGACGTGTTCTTGAAGTCGATGAAGAGTCTACAAACTCGGTCTCACTTGGAGAGGATCTCCCCGGAACCGGCGGCGGCATACGAGCGGCGGCTAGCTTCGGGATCGGCGGCTACGATGATGAGCGGCTGCTGAACTTGGAGATCCAAACTTCGTAGCGAAGCAAACTCGGTCTACCAACGGTCACTCTAGGATCGGTCGTCTCGATCGATTCGGACGGAGGAGTTTTTCCCGGTCAACAAATCGAGAGACAAGAGATCTCTGGATAGACGCGTGAGACTCAAGCCTTGCTAGGCTTCTGTCGCCGGAGATCGGGAAGAAGAACGATCAGCGGCGGCGACGTACTTGCGCGAGCGGCGACGGAGGCGGCGGAGAGATTTCGCGATATTAGGGTTTCCGCTTGCTCGGCTTCTTTCTGTGTAGGTATTCCGTTCAAAATACCCGAGTATAAATACTGTAGCTACCTCCAATAAGACCGTTTGTGGGACCCACAAAAGAAATCCCCAAATCCCGGTCCAGAAATTTAACAGCGGCAGAATCCGGTTCAGGAAGTTCCAGAAAAATGCCAAGTCAAAATCGGTGAGAATCGAAAGTGATTCTCGCCGAGTCGCCGAGAATCAAAGGTGATTCTCAACGATTCGGCGAGAATCAAAGATGATTCTCGTCGAATTTGCCTTGGTTGCACGCACTGCTTTAAGCCAGGTCGAGACGGCGAGAATCAACCAGTGATTCTCGTCGATTCGACGAGAATCACTAGTGATTCTCGCCGAATCGGCGAGAATCATTAAGTGATTCTCGTCGATTCTTACTTAGACGCAGAGGTGCTTGCTTAGAAGTTGCTGGATCGAGTTCGGCGAGAATCAACCTCTGATTCTTGAAGAATCGGCGAGAATCCCAAGTGATTCTCGCCGAATCGGCGAGAATCACTTGGTGATTCTCGTCGATTCTAACTTAGACGAAATTTCATCTTTCCACCCATGAGATGCTCCTTGACCCATCCTTGCTCCTTGTCTGCTCCTGCATATTTACAGCCCTGTGCTTGAAAATAAGTGCACTCCAATAGAGAGAGTACACGTAGGCCAACACACTGATCTGCTCAACGAGGGATTACGTCGTGCAGACCCGTGTATATTGATCTACTGCACCCTGACATTGGTGTGCACTTAGCGTGGAAAAACTGCAAGCACAACTAGAAGGATTTTATCAAATACATAGTCTATTGACCTTAGCTTGTCCAGGGGCTTCTTCAAATCAGGTGCATTGTGGATACAATACCCAACAATCTCCCCCTATTTGAAGAAGCCTAAACCCTACAAGCTAAGGTGAATAGAGCAAATGAGAATGAAAACCATAAATTGAAAGAGAGTTGAGTGAGTTATCCATTACCAATACCAATTTCTTAGGAGCGAGCTTGGAGCCACCTTAGCCTTAGCCGAGAGGGTAATCTCCCCCTTTTCGGCTTCTACAAATCGGGGTCTGTAGCGTTGTACCCTTTGCTCCCCCTCAGTTCTTGCACGGGCCTGGAGCCTCTGTAGTCTTCATTCGTCATAATTGAGCATCCCCAATTCAGTCTTGAAAATATTGAACTTGGCCTCGTCTAGGGGCTTTGTGAATATATCAGCAATCTGCTTGTCCATGGGGACATAACAGAGAGAGATATCCTTGTTCTCCACGTGCTCCCGAATGAAGTGGTAGCGTACTTCAATATGCTTCGTTCTGCTGTGCGACACCGGATTGTTGGCAATGGCAATTGCACTGGAGGAGTCGCAGTACATGGGTACTTCCTTGAACTGAAGGTCGTAGTCGGCTAACTGGTTTCTGATCCATAGAAGTTGTGCGCAACAGCTTCCTGCCGAGATGTATACTCTGACTCTGCTATAGAGGTTGCAACACAATTCTGTTTCTTGCTGTTCCATGAGATAAGCCTCCTGCCGAGGAATTGACACGTCCCGGAGGTGCTTTTCCTGTCATCCCTGCTTCCTGCAAAATCAGCATCTGAAAAGCCTATTAGCTCGACATCATTGTTTCTCGGGTACCACAAGCCAAGATTAGGAGTACCTTTAAGGTATCTCAGAATTCGCTTTGCGGCGACATAGTGAGATTCCTTAGTGTTCAATTGATATCGGGCACAGACACATGTGGAGAACATAATATCCGGTCGACTGGCAGTAAGGTAGAGCAGGGATCCAATGATGCTTCTGTATTTGGTTTCATCGAAAGGTTTACCTTTCTCATCCTTATCCAGAGACATGGTGGATCCCATTGGAGTCCTCATAGAGGTTGCACTCTCCATGCCGAATTTCTTAAGGAGTTCATTTGTGAACTTCGTCTGAGAGAGGAAGATTCCATCCTCAGACTGTTTCACTTGAAGTCCTAAGAAATACTTGAGCTCTCCCATACTGCTCATTTCAAACTTTCCTTGCATAAGTTTAGAAAACTTTTTGCAAAGATTGTTATCCGTTGAGCCGAATATTATGTCATCGACATAGATTTGCACCAGCAAAATCTTGCCTTTGACTTCCCTGAGAAACAATGTTTTATCTATTTTACCTCTGGAGAACTTGTTCTCAAGAAGAAAACTAGATAAAGTCTCATACCAAGCTCGTGGAGCTTGTTTCAACCCATATAAGGCCTTATTAAGAAAATAAACGTGATTGGGATAAGTAGGATAACAATCTTTGTCGATTTCACATCCATTTGATAGACTGTGAATCCTTTGTGTGAAGCATACGCCAGGAACAACCTGATTGCCTCGAGCCTTGCTACTGGTGCGAAGGTCTGATCGAAGTCAATCCCTTCCTCCTGTCTGTAACCTTGAGCCACCAGCCTGGCCTTGTTCTTTACGATGACACCATGTTCATCCAGCTTGTTTCTGAAGATCCACTTCGTGCCAATCACATTCTGCTTGTATGGTCTGGGAACCAGCGTCCAAACCTTGCAACGTTCGAATTGATGTAGTTCCTCTTGCATGGCCAGAATCCATGCCGCATCCTTGTTCGCCTCGTCGAACTTCTTTGGCTCAACCTGTGACAGGAAGCTAAGATGCAATACTTCGTTAACTGTACCTCTTCGAGTTCTGACACCAACACGAGGATCCCCGATGATCTGATCTCTAGGATGATCTCTCACGTGTCGGAGCTCTAGAAGTCTGGCGTCTGGAGCTTCAACTACTTCTTGGGCTTCTATTTCTTCTAAGAGATTTGTTCCATCTTGATCTTCAACATTTTCAGATGACGTGGAGGTGGAAACTTTGACGTACTTGGGAGCGTCATCTTTAGGGGTCTCATCCAGACTCAGCTGTTCAAGTCTAGCACCTGCATCTTCAAGAATACTACTGGAAGAATTGCTGTTAAGCAAACTTCCTTCATCAAATACAACATTTATTGATTCTTCTACCACTAGGGTTTTCTTATTGAAGACCCTATATGCCCGACTATGGGAACTATAGCCCATGAATATGCCTTCGAAGCATTTTTCACCGAATTTAGTATGCGGGTACTTCCCATTATTCAGTACATAGCATCGGCAACCAAAAATCCTCAAGTAGGACATGGTTGGTTTCTTGCCTTTCAATAGCTCATAGGGCGTCTTACGATGATGCTTGTTGATCAATGCTCGGTTTTGTACATGACATGCCGTATTGACACCCTCTGCCCAGAAGTATTCCGGGAGAGAAGCATCTTTCAACATTGTCGTGCAGGCTTCAATGAGAGTTCTATTTCTTCTCTCCGCAACTCCATTTTGCTGAGGAGTGCGCGGGGAGGAAAATTCATGAAAGATACCTTGTTCTTCACAAAATTCTGTCATTGCACCAGATTCGAATTCTGTTCCATGGTCACTTCTGATTTTGACCACGGAGCAGTTAAATTCGTTCTGAACCTGCTTGACAAAATTAGTGAAGATGTCAAACGTATCTGACTTTCGTTTCAAAAAGAACACCCATGTAAACCGAGAATGATCATCAACTATCACTAGCGTATATGACTTGCCTCCCAAGCTATGAACTTGCATTGGACCAAACAAGTCCATATGCAAAAGGTAAAGACATCGGGAAGAGTCTTTGTCAGCGATGCTCTTAAAGGTAACCCGAGTCTGTTTGCCCATCTGGCATGCAGGACATGAGCTATCTTTGATGCACTTGATACTGGGAGCATCCCTTACCAAGTCCTTAGAAAACAGCATACTAATTGTCTTGAAATTAATATGTGCCAATCTCTTGTGCCATTGTTCACAAAGAGATGCACTGCCTGTTGCCACAAGGCATACGGGGGTAGATGAATCTAAGCTGAGAAAATCTAAACAAAAGATATTTCTGCTCCTAATGCCTGATAATACCGTTTCAGAAGAGGTACGTGAAATTATCAGACATTTATCCTTGCAGAACTTAACGTCATAACCTTTATCACATAACTGACTTACACTGATCAGGTTATGGTTTAACCCTTCAACATAAGCCACGTCGGTGATAGAGATTATGTCGTTGGAAATCATACCATAACCTCTGGTGACTCCTCGATCTGACCCTCCAAAGATGACTTTGGGTCCATTCTCGATTGGAGTGTAATCACGCAGCAGGCTTCTTGTCCTGGTCATATGCCGGGAGCATCCACTGTCCAAATACCAGATCGGCGTTTTGGTGGCCTTTGGACATTCCTGCAAAACAAAATTAATTTGCCTTAGGAACCCAATCGAACTTGGGTCCTAGATTCCTGGTTAGCACACTCCCCCTTGGTTGGTTAACCCTGCGAGTGGTCGGTCTCGCATTACTAACATGGGGAGTCACGTAGTTCCTTGGATTAAACCAACAATCCACGGCAAAGTGACCGACTTTGCCACAGCACCAACAGTCAAATCTGTTGTACCTCTTCCTAGGCTCCTGCCTTACCCTGGGAACGGTGGGTACTGCTGGGGCCTTGGATCTGGAGGTGGAGGCCTCATGGTGACAACAGTCGCATGACTTTGTCACCTTCTGTATAACAGGCTTGGCTTTTGGTGCCTGCTTTCCATTATGGCCGCTAGAGAACGGACCATAATTTCCTATGTGGATTTCCTCATAAGGTGCCTTGAAGGCACTCTCACCGAAGTTCCGGTGAAAGTTCCAACCGTCATATCGGCTCTTTGGCTTTGCAACCGAGGGCCGGAAATGATGCCCAAATGTTGACTCAAAGTCGTGTTGGTTGCAAGGAAAGCCAGGCTTTCTGAACGCAACAGGACTAAGAGGAGCCTTACCCTTTTCATCAGCAGAGGCCTCCTTGGCGGCCTTATTCTTCCTCTGGTTCTTGTTTCTCCTAGATGAAGAACCAGGTACCCATATATGCCCCAAGCCAGCTCCTTTGGCCTGAGCAGAGAAGGTATCAAAGACTGGAAGAACTGTTTTTGGCATGGAGAAGCTCTTGACGATCTTCCTTTCTGCCGCAAGTAGTTCTTCCAACTTGTCGACTTCCTCCTGCTTTAGATCAAGGAGCTTCAAAGACTCTGAATGCTTGGAAGTCAGGTCAAGGTGTTCCTGTCGGAGAGAAATCAAGCCAGTGACCTCTTCCCTTAGGGATACACACTCACCCTTAAGGAATTTTACTTCCTTCTTCTCAGCCTTCAGTCTCTTTCGGCACTCATCGAAAGTGTTGAGCAGAAGCTCATACTTCTCGAGGAGCTCAGCTTCACGGGCTGAAGGGCCATCCTCAGGTTCATCATCCTGAGACTCAGGATCAGAGTCGGAGTCGGAGAGAGGGGTGTGAGCTTTTACCTTCCCAGTAAATGGGGGGCATTCTCCTTCTGAGTCCGAGCGACCCACCAGCCCGAAGTAGGCTTCCTCATCATCACTGGAGTCTGAGGAATCAGACTCACTTAGTGTCTTTGGCCTTCTTGTGATGTAGCTCCGCTCCTTCTTCTTATCTCTGGAGGATTTGAGCTCCTCTCCTTTCCCTTTTTCTCTTTTGCTTTGATGGCAGTCGGCCACGACGTGTCCTGGCTTATTGCATCCAAAGCAAATAATATCAGAAGAACGATGTTTGTTAGGTTTAGATGCATACCTGTCAGAAGAATAATTTTTCTTCTGATGCCTGGAGGAGGAGCTGTCTCTTCTTTCTTTGATTCCTCATCTTGAGGAACTTCTTGAACTCTCGGG
Organism: Platanthera guangdongensis; assembly: GCA_039583875.1. Lineage (NCBI taxonomy): Eukaryota > Viridiplantae > Streptophyta > Magnoliopsida > Asparagales > Orchidaceae > Platanthera > Platanthera guangdongensis. The sequence continues at coordinate 201,987,915 of CM077153.1, forward strand.
TGATGAGGGAGAAATCCTCCTCCGACAGCTTCTGAGCTGGAGGAGCATGGCTCAGAGTCCTCCTCCTCATCCTTTTTCCTCGCACGGTATGACATCGCACCCTTGCCCTTTCTGGAGTAACTGGCTTTTAGGGCCACAGTCTTTTCTTTTGCAGCAGCCTTCTCTGCTTCTTCCTTCTGCTTTCCTGGTGTTCAGCTGAAGCTCATAGGACATCAGCTTCCCAAACAGGAATTTGCGGATCTGTTTCTGCTAGTCTGCCAAATTCTCTGATGGCGCAGATCTTTGTGTCCCATTCCTTAGTAAGGGACCTAAGGAATTTATCATTGAGTTCACCATTAGTGAACACTCTTCCGTATCCCTTTGAGGGCGTTGACAATCTTGAGGAAGTTCTCGTATGTGACTCCGATCTCTTCCTTAGGCCCTTGTCTGAAGGCCTCATATTTCTGGTTCAGGAGGGATCTCCGATCATCCCTCACTTCATCAGTGCCCTCCATTAGGATGATCAGGCACTGCCAGATCTCCTGTGCTGTCCTGCAGTTGCTGAAGTTTTGCATCATTGAGTCATCAACTGCGCTCACCAGAATGTTTCGTGCCTTCTTGTCCAAGTCCTACTAGCACCATCTCGTCCTTGTCCATTTCAGAAAGTGTTCTTTGGCACCTTTCTTGGTGGGATCGATGGTGGAGGCCTTAGTGGGGACATAAGGTCCCTCCTCCACAATCATGAAGAGTCGAGGATCGACTGCTTCCATGTAAAATCTGATTCTTTCCTTCCAGATCGAAAGTTGAGTCCTGTTGCACACTGGGATCTTGCCGGAGTACTTGAGCCCGTCCATAGTAGATATTTGTCTTCTTCTTGACACTAGGGCAGGATTCTAATCAGGTGTTAACCTTTTTGATGAGCAAACCTGCCTCTGATACCACTTGAAAGTCCACCTAGTGTCAGCTATGTGCACCTATGGGGGGGGGAATAGGTGACGAGTAGTGCTTTTGCGGAATTTACGAGAGTACCTGCACAATAAAAATAAAGAGCACAGCACACAGAATACCAGCAAATTTATAGTGGTTCCCCGACTTGGGTACATCCACTTTCCCCCTTCGACCTATCTCCCCAACAAGGGACGACTCGGTCACTTCTCCAACGGGATTGAAATCCAATCCCTTCACTAACGGAAGGAGCCCTTCCACACGTGAGAGTCAACACTCCCACAAAACGGGTTGCACCCACCCTTACAACACGGAACAAAAGTTCCTTTACAACAAAAAAATATAGAATGTACGCGAGATACAAACTTCTTTTGGAGACTACGGTGTTTCCTCTTCGTTCGACGACGTGTTCTTGAAGTCATGAAGAAGTCTACAACCTCGGTCTCACTTGGAGAGGATCTCCCCGGAACCGGCGGCGGCACACGAGCGGCGGCTAGCTTCGGGATCGGCGGCTACGATGATGAGCGGCTGCTGAACTTGGAGATCCAAACTTCGTAGCGAAGCAAACTCGGTCTACCAACGGTCACTCTAGGATCGGTCGTCTCGATCGATTCGGACGGAGGAGTTTTTCCCGTCAACAAATCGAGAGACAAGAGATCTCTGGATAGACGCGTGAGACTCAAGCCTTGCTAGGCTTCTGTCGCCGGAGATCGGGAAGAAGAACGATCAGCGCGGCGACGACTTGCGCGAGCGGCGACGGAGGCGGCGGAGAGATTTCGCGATATTTTAGGGTTTCCGCTTGCTCGGCTTCTTTCTGTGTAGGTATTCCGTTCAAAATACCCGAGTATAAATACTGTAGCTACCTCCAATAAGACCGTTTGTGGGACCCACAAAAGAAATCCCCAAATCCCGGTCCAGAAATTTAACAGCGGCAGAATCCGGTTCAGGAAGTTCCAGAAAAATGCCAAGTCAAAATCGGTGAGAATCGAAAGTGATTCTCGCCGAGTCGCCGAGAATCAAAGGTGATTCTCGACGATTCGGCGAGAATCAAAGATGATTCTCGTCGAATTTGCCTTGGTTGCACGCACTGCTTTAAGGCCAGGTCGAGACGGCGAGAATCAACCAGTGATTCTCGTCGATTCGACGAGAATCACTAGTGATTCTCGTCGATTCTTACTTAGACGCAGAGGTGCTTGCTTAGAAGTTGCTGGATCGAGTTCGGCGAGAATCAACCTCTGATTCTCGACGAATCGGCGAGAATCCCAAGTGATTCTCGCCGATTCTAGACTTGGTGATTCTCGTCGATTCTAACTTAGACGAATTTTCGTCTTTCCACCCATGAGATGCTCCTTGACCCATCCTTGCTCCTTGTCTGCTCCTGCATATTTACAGCCCTGTGCTTGAAAATAAGTGCACTCCAATAGAGAGAGTACACGTAGGCCAACACACTGATCTGCTCAACGAGGGATTACGTCGTGCAGACCCGTGTATATTGACCTACTGCACCCTGACATTGGTGTGCACTTAGCGTGGAAAAACTGCAAGCACAACTAGAAGGATTTTATCAAATACATAGTCTATTGACCTTAGCTTGTCCAGGGGCTTCTTCAAATCAGGTACATTGTGGATACAATACCCAACAATCTCCCCCTATTTGAAGAAGCCTAAACCCTACAAGCTAAGGTGAATAGAGCAAAAATTGAATGAAAACCATAAACTGAAAAGAGAGTTAAGTGAGTTATCCATTACCAATACCAATTTCTTGGGAGCAAGCTTGGAGCCACCTTAGCCTTAGCCGAGAGGGTAATCTCCCCCTTTTCGGCTTCTACAAATCGGGGTCTGTAGCGTTGTACCCTTTGCTCCCCCTCAGTTCTTGCACGGGCCTGGAGCCTCTGTAGTCTTCATTCCTCATAATTGAGCATCCCCAATTCAGTCTTGAAAAGATTGAACTTGGCCTCGTCTAGGGCTTTGTGAATATATCAGCAATCTGCTTGTCCGTGGGGACATAACAGAGAGAGATATCCTTGTTCTCCACGTGCTCCCGAATGAAGTGGTAGCGTACTTCAATATGCTTCGTTCTGCTGTGCGACACCGGATTGTTTGGCAATGGCAATTGCACTGGAGGAGTCGCAGTACATGGGTACTTCCTTGAACTGAAGGTCGTAGTCGGCTAACTGGTTTCTGATCCATAGAGTTGTGCGCAACAGCTTCCTGCCGAGATATACTCTGACTCTGCTGTGGAGGTTGCAACACAATTCTGTTTCTTGCTGTTCCATGAGATAAGCCTCCTGCCGAGGAATTGACACGTCCCGGAGGTGCTTTTCCTGTCATCCCTGCTCCCTGCAAAATCAGCATCTGAAAAGCCTATTAGCTCGACATCATTGTTTCTCGGGTACCACAAAGCCAAGATTAGGAGTACCTTTAAGGTATCTCAGAATTCGCTTTGCAGCGACATAGTGAGATTCCTTAGTGTTCACCTGATATCGGGCACAGACACATGTGGAGAACATAATATCCGGTCGACTGGCAGTAAGTAGAGCAGGGATCCAATGATGCTTCTGTATTTGGTTTCATCGAAAGGTTTACCTTTCTCATCCTTATCCAGAGACATGGTGGATCCCATTGGAGTCCTCATAGAGGTTGCACTCTCTCCATACCGAATTTCTTAAGGAGTTCATTTGTGAACTTCGTCTGAGAGATGAAGATTCCATCCTCAGACTGTTTCACTTGAAGTCCTAAGAAATACTTGAGCTCTCCCATACTGCTCATTTCAAACTTTCCTTGCATAAGTTTAGAAAACTTTTTGCAAAGATTGTTGTCCCGTTGAGCCGAATATTATGTCATCGACATAGATTTGCACCAGCAAAATCTTGCCTTTGACTTCCCTGAGAAACAATGTTTTATCTATTTTACCTCTGGAGAACTTGTTCTCAAGAAGAAAACTAGATAAAGTCTCATACCAAGCTCGTGGAGCTTGTTTCAACCCATATAAGGCCTTATTAAGAAAATAAACGTGATTGGGATAAGTAGGATCGACAAAACCTGGGGGTTGAGCGACGTATACTTCCTCTTTCAGGTCTCCGTTCAGGAATGCCGATTTCACATCCATTTGATAGACTGTGAATCCTTTGTGTGAAGCATACGCCAGGAACAACCTGATTGCCTCGAGCCTTGCTACTGGTGCGAAGGTCTGGTCGAAGTCAATCCCTCCTCCTGTCTGTAACCTTGAGCCACCAGCCTGGCCTTGTTCTTTACGATGACACCATGTTCATCCAGCTTGTTTCTGAAGATCCACTTCGTGCCAATCACATTCTGCTTGTATGGTCTGGGAACCAGCGTCCAAACCTTGCAACGTTCGAATTGATGTAGTTCCTCTTGCATGGCCAGAATCCATGCCGCATCCTTGTTCGCCTCGTCGAACTTCTTTGGCTCAACCTGTGACAGGAAGCTAAGATGCAATACTTCGTTAACTGTACCTCTTCGAGTTCTGACACCAACACGAGGATCCCGATGATCTGATCTCTAGGATGATCCCTCACGTGTCGGAGCTCTAGAAGTCTGGCGTCTGGAGCTTCAACTACTTCTTGGGCTTCTCTTTCTTCTAAGAGATTTGTTCCATCTTGATCTTCAACATTTTCAGATGACGTGGAGGTGGAACTTTGACGTACTTGGGAGCGTCATCTTTAGCGGTCTCATCCAGACTCAGCTGTTCAAGTCTAGCACCTGCATCTTCAAGAATACTACTGGAAGAATTGTTGTTAAGCAAACTTCCTTCATCAAATACAACATTTATTGATTCTTCTACCACTAGGGTTTTCTTATTGAAGACCCTATATGCCCGACTATGGGAACTATAGCCCATGAATATGCCTTCGACAATTTAGTACGCGGGTACTTCCCATTATTCAGTACATAGCATCTGCAACCAAAAATCCTCAAGTAGGACATGGTTGGTTTCCTGCCTTTCAGTAGCTCGTAGGGCGTCTTACGATGATGCTTGTTGATCAATGCTCGGTTTTGTACATGACATGCCGTATTGACACCCTCTGCCCAGAAGTATTCCGGGAGAGAAGCGTCTTTCAACATTGTCGTGCAGGCTTCAATGAGAGTTCTATTTCTCCTCTCCGCAACTCCATTTTGCTGAGGAGTGCGCGGGGAGGAAAACTCATGAAAGATACCTTGTTCTTCACAAAATTCTGTCATTGCAGCACCAGATTCGAATTCTGTTCCATGGTCACTTCTGATTTTGACCACGGAGCAGTTAAATTCGTTCTGAACCTGCTTGACAAAATTAGTGAAGATGTCAAACGTATCTGACTTTCGTTTCAAAAAGAACACCCATGTAAACCGAGAATGATCATCAACTATCACTAGCGTATATGACTTGCCTCCCAAGCTATGAACTTGCATTGGACCAAACAAGTCCATATGCAAAAGGTAAAGACATCGGGAAGAGTCTTTGTCAGCGATGCTCTTAAAGGTAGCCCGAGTCTGTTTGCCCATCTGGCATGCAGGACATGGGCTATCTTTGATGCACTTGATACTGGGAGCATCCCTTACCAAGTCCTTAGAAAACAGCATACTAATTGTCTTGAAATTAATATGTGCCAATCTCTTGTGCCATTGTTCACAAAGAGATGCACTGCCTGTTGCCACAAGGCATACGGGGGTAGATGAATCTAAACTGAGAAAATCTAAACAAAAGATATTTCTGCTCCTAATGCCTGATAATACCGTTTCAGAAGAGGTACGTGAAATTATCAGACATTTATCCTTGCAGAACTTAACGTCATAACCTTTATCACATAACTGACTTACACTGATCAGGTTATGGTTTAACCCTTCAACATAAGCCACGTCGGTGATAGAGATTATACCGTTGGAAATCATACCATAACCTCTGGTGACTCCTCGATCTGACCCTCCAAAGATGACTTTGGGTCCATTCTCGACTGGAGTGTAATCACGCAGCAGGCTTCTTGTCCCGGTCATATGCCGGAGCATCCACTGTCCAAATACCAGATCGGCGTTTTGGTGGCCTTTGGACATTCCTGCAAAACAAAATTAATTTGCCTTAGGAACCCAATCGAACTTGGGTCCTAGATTCCTGGTTAGCACACTCCCCCTCGGTTGGTTAACCCTACGAGTGGTCGGTCTCGCATTGCTAACATGGGGAGTCTCGTAGTTCCTTGGATTAAACCAACAATCCACGGCAAAGTGACCGACTTTGCCACAGCACCAACAGTCAAATCTGTTGTACCTCTTCCTAGGCTCCTGCCTTACCCTGGGAACGGTGGGTACTGCTGGGGCCTTGGATCTGGAGGTGGAGGCCTCATGGTGACAACAGTCGCATGACTTTGTCACCTTCTGTATAACAGGCTTGGCTTTTGGTGCCTGCTTTCCATTATGGCCGCTAGAGAACGGACCATAATTTCCTATGTGGATTTCCTCATAAGGTGCCTTGAAGGCACTCTCACCGAAGTTCCGGGGAAAGTTCCAACCGTCATACCGGCTCTTTGGCTTTGCAACCGAGGGCCGGAAATGATGCCCAAATGTTGACTCAAAGTCGTGTTGGTTGCAAGGAAAGCCAGGCTTTCTGAACGCAACAGGACTAAGAGGAGCCTTACCCTTTTCATCAGCAGAGGCCTTCTTGGCGGCCTTATTCTTCCTCTGGTTCTTGTTTCTCCTAGATGAAGAACCAGGTACCCCTATATGCCCCAAGCCAGCTCCTTTGGCCTGAGCAGAGAAGGTATCAACGACTGGAAGAACTGTTTTTGGCATGGAGAAGCTCTTGACGATCTTCCTTTCTGCCGCAAGTAGTTCTTCCAACTTGTCGACTTCCTCCTGCTTTAGATCAAGGAGCTTCAAAGACTCTGAATGCTTGAAGTCAGGTCAAGGTGTTCCTGTCGGAGAGAATCAAGCTAGTGACCTCTTCCCTTAGGGATACACACTCACCCTTAAGGAATTTTACTTCCTTCTTCTCAGCCTTCAGTCTCTTTCGGCACTCATCGAAAGTGTTGAGCAGAAGCTCATACTTCTCGAGGAGCTCAGCTTCACGGGCTGAAGGGCCATCCTCAGGTTCATCATCCTGAGACTCAGGATCAGAGTCGGAGTCGGAGAGAGGGGTGTGAGCTTTTACCTTCCCAGTAAATGGGGGGCATTCTCCTTCTGAGTCCGAGCGACCCACCAGCCCGAAGTAGGCTTCCTCATCATCACTGGAGTCTGAGGAATCAGACTCACTTAGTGTCTTTGGCCTTCTTGCGATGTAGCTCCGCTCCTTCTTCTTATCTCTGGAGGATTTGAGCTCCTCTCCTTTCCCTTTTTCTCTTTTGCTTTGATGGCAGTCGGCCACGACGTGTCCTGGCTTATTGCATCCAAAGCAAATAATATCAGAAGAACGATGTTTGTTAGGTTTAGATGCATACCTGTCAGAAGAATAATTTTTCTTCTGATGCCTGGAGGAGGAGCTGTCTTTCTTTCTTTGATTCCTCATCTTGAGGAACTTCTTGAACTCTCGGGTGATGAGGGAGAAATCCTCCTCCGACAGTTCTGAGCCGGAGGAGCATGGTTCAGAGTCCTCCTCCTCTTCCTTACTCCTCGCACGGTATGACATCGCACCCTTGCCCTTTCTGGAGTAACTGGCTTTTAGGGCCACAGTCTTTTCTTTTGCAGCAGCCTTCTCTGCTTCTTCCTCTGCCTTCCTGGTGTTCAGCTGAAGTTCATAGGACATCAGCTTCCCAAACAGGATTTGTGGATCAGTTTCTCTGCTAGTCTGCCAAATTCTCTGATGGCGCAGATCTTTGTGTCCCATTCCTTAGTAAGGGACCTAAGGAATTTGTCATTGAGTTCACCATTGGTGAACACTCTTCCGTAGCCCTTGAGGGCGTTGACAATCTTCAGGAAGTTCTCGTATGTGACTCCGATCTCTTCCTTAGGCCCTTGCCTGAAGGCCTCATATTTTTGGTTCAGGAGGGATCTCCGATCATCCCTCACTTCATCCGTGCCCTCCATTAGGATGATCAGGCACTGCCAGATCTCCTGAGCAGTCCTGCAGTTGCTGAAATTTTGCATCATGAATCATCAACTGCGCTCACCAGAATGTTTCGTGCCTTCTTGTCCAGTCCCACGAGTACCATCTCGTCTTTGTCCATTTCAGAAAGTGTCTTCGGCACCTTCTTGGTGGGATCGATGGTGGAGGCCTTAGTGGGGACATAAGGTCCCTCCTCCACAATCATGAAGAGTCGAGGATCGACTGCTTCCATGTAAAACCTGATTCTTTCCTTCCAGATCGGAAAGTTGAGTCTGTTGCACACTGGGATCTTGCCGGAGTACTTGAGCCCGTCCATAGTAGATATTTGTCTTCTTCTTTGACACTAGGGCAGGATTCTAACTCAAGGTGTTAACCTTTTTGATGAGTAACCTGCCTCTGATACCACTTGAAAGTCCACCTAGTGTCAGCTATGTGCACCTATGGGGGGGGAATAGGTGACGAGTACTGCTTTTGCGGAATTTACGAGAGTACCTGCACAATAAAAATAAAGAGCACAGCACACAGAAAACACAGCAAATTTATAGTGGTTCCCCGACTTGGGTACATCCACTTTCCCCCTTCGACCTATCTCCCCACAAGGGACGACTCGGTCACTTCTCCAACGGGATTGAAATCCAATCCCTTCACTAACGGAAGGAGCCCTTCCACACGTGAGAGTCAACACTCCCACAAAACGGGTTGCACCCAACCCTTACAACACGGAACAAAAGTTCCTTTACAACAAAAGAAATATAGAATGTACGCGAGATACAAACTTCTTTTGGAGACTACGGTGTTCCTCTTCGTTCGACGACGTGTTCTTGAAGTCGATGAAGAGTCTACAACCTCGGTCTCACTTGGAGAGGATCTCCCCGGAACCGGCGGCGGCATACGAGCGGCGGCTAGCTTCGGGATCGGCGGCTACGATGATGAGCGGCTGCTGAACTTGGAGATCCAAACTTCGTAGCGAAGCAAACTCGGTCTACCAACGGTCACTCTAGGATCGGTCGTCTCGATCGATTCGGACGGAGGAAGTTTTTCCCGGTCAACAAATCGAGAGACAAGAGATCTCTGGATAGACGCGTGAGACTCAAGCCTTGCTAGGCTTCTGTCGCCGGAGATCGGGAAGAAGAACGATCAGCGGCGGCGACGTACTTGCGCGAGCGGCGCGGAGGCGGCGGAGAGATTTCGCGATATTAGGGTTTCCGCTTGCTCGGCTTCTTTCTTTCTGTGTAGGTATTCCGTTCAAAATACCCGAGTATAATACTGTAGCTACCTCCAATAAGACCGTTTGTGGGACCCACAAAAGAAATCCCCAAATCCCGGTCCAGAAATTTAACAGCGGCAGAATCCGGTTCAGGAGTTCCAGAAAAATGCCAAGTCAAAATCGGTGAGAATCGAAAGTGATTCTCGCCGAGTCGCCGAGAATCAAAGGTGATTCTCACCGATTCGGCGAGAATCAAAGATGATTCTCGTCGAATTTGCCTTGGTTGCACGCACTGCTTTAAGCCAGGTCGAGACGGCGAGAATCAACCAGTGATTCTCGTCGATTCGACGAGAATCACTAGTGATTCTCGCCGATCGGCGAGAATCATTAAGTGATTCTCGTCGATTCTTACTTAGACGCAGAGGTGCTTGCTTAGAAGTTGCTGGATCGAGTTCGGCGAGAATCAACTCTGATTCTCGACGAATCGGCGAGAATCCCAAGTGATTCTCGCCGAATCGGCGAGAATCACTTGGTGATTCTCGTCGATTCTAACTTAGACGAAATTTCGTCTTCCACCCATGAGATGCTCCTTGACCCATCCTTGCTCCTTGTCTGCTCCTGCATATTTACAGCCCTGTGCTTGAAAATAAGTGCACTCCAATAGAGAGAGTACACGTAGGCCAACACACTGATCTGCTCAACGAGGGATTACGTCGTGCAGACCCGTGTATATTGATCTACTGCACCCTGACATTGGTGTGCACTTAGCGTGGAAAAACTGCAAGCACAACTAGAAGGATTTTATAAAATACATAGTCTATTGACCTTAGCTTGTCCAGGGGCTTCTTCAAATCAGATGCATTGTGGATACAATACCCAACATCGTTCCATCCTTTTTCTTCACGAAGAGCACTGGTGCACCCCAGGGGGAAGAACTGGGTCTAATAAAACCGCACTGCAATAACTCATCCAGTTGAGTACGCAGTTCCTCTAACTCACGCGACGCCATGCAGCACGATGCCTTTGAAATAGGGCGAGTGCCTGACTCAAGGTCTATAACAAACTCCACCTCTCTCTCAAGAGGAAGTCCAGGATGACTAACAGGAAAGACATCCGGAAACTCACGCACCACAGAAACGTCCTCAACCTGAGGCTCAACCGGTGCAGCTCCCAGAACAGAAACAGAGACAAGAAAAGAATCACAGCTAGATTGTAGAAATTTGCGAGCATGTACCGCAGAAATGATCAGAGATTCCTGACGCGGCAAACCATACACACTCATGCGCTGGCCATCGTCACCTTTAAAATTCAAGTGCTTGTGCTTGCACTGAATGATGACATCATAGCTGGACATCCAGTCCAAGCCCAAAATCACGTCGAAGTCTATCAAATCTAGCACCTTCAGATCCGCAAAGGCTAGAAAACCACCTAGGAAGATGGGGCATTTTTGGATACCCTGACTTTACATCACCAACTCTCCCGAAGGGAATTTGATGTTTAGGGAGGTGTCTAACTGGTCGAGAGCCCAGCGATGTCGGTATACAAAACTCCTCACCACAAAGGAGTGAGTTGCACCCAAATCGAACAAAATACGTACCCACTTATTCTTCACCTTAAATTCACCTAAACACATAGCGCTCGCAACTAAAATGCGGAAACTATAAATCTACTAAAAGAGATTACTAGCTGAGTCAAATACTAACATGAGATCACTTGAATCGAAGATTGGGCTTCCTACTTGGTCAGCACATTCAACTTTCCTTTTCCCTTGTCCACGAGAGGCGGGGGCGGCGGTAGAGTCTGCAACGGAACTGCATGCAGCGCAGGCTGGCTCTGCGGGAAATTAGCCTTCATGTGCCCTTTCTGGCTGGAGAGAAAACAAGCTCCAGCCTTCTTGCGACAACGGGCCACATTATGCCTACTCCTCTAGAAATAAGTACAGACAGGGCCTCCATTTGGAGCATCCTGATCGCGTGTACCTGAGACAGCTTCTGCGCATCCAGTCTCTTAAAGCACTTCTTAAAATGGTGTCCTAGTTTACCACAGAAGCTACACGCTTCCCTTCCCTTCTATCCTTCTTCGTTGCAGGGCCAGATGCCCTAGCACTTCCTCCATCATCATATTTCCTCTTGTCCTTCTTCACATGCAATTCCCGATTCTTCGCATTTTCTATCACCTCAACCTTCAAGGAGCTTCGACTACTTCTACAAAGGTTTTAGACTTGTTTGCATTAGCCAACTGCTGGATGTCATACCTCAGACCACCCAAGAAACGCTTAACTCTGCCTTCTTCGGATGATACCTTATCTGGGGCGAAACGACTGAGCTTGCTAAACTCGACCTCATACTCACTAACAGTGAGTTGCCTCTGCTTCAGGTGTAAAAAGTTGTTCATTAGACGATCTTGCTCGACCGATGACAAAAACGTCTTCAGTAACATACTCTTGCATGATTCCCACAAGCACCCATCAGAAAGATTCTCTTTTTCTTAGATCCACCAACTCTTCGCAACACCCTTGAGCTGATACTCCGCAATCATCACCTCTTGTTCTGAGGAAATGCAAGAATAAGAAAATATTTCTTCTATGGCAATGATTCAGTCATCCAATGCCATGAAGTCTGCTCTACCATCATACGAAGGAGGTCCAAGTCACTGTAAGTGAGAATTGAAATTCATCTCAGGAGGAAGTGCGATTGGGGGAACTAGAGCTGGGAGAGTAGGAACAGTTTGGCCCACAGCAGGGTCCTGCGCTCTAGTCTGCTTCCCGGCGACGACAGCCAACAATGATTGTATCTGAGATTATATGTCCACCATCTACCTTGTCAGGGCCTCATTACTTTTTCGCGACCATTCGATCACTGCCTCACTCTGGGAACCAGAAGACTCGCCCTCCGAGTGGGGAGTCGACCTCCTCGCAATGCGTTTAGGCGGCATTTCTACAGAACAAACAGATACCTAGTCAAATCTTGTCTAAGACATCTCAAACTGGGAAAATATTCTCTTTGCAAAACTATTTTGGGGTCATATTTTACAGATACGAGCAAATGACTTATCAAAGACCTAGCTTAAGACACCGAAGCTAGAAAACTTGAATACCCTGACTCAAATCAGATCAGGAACAAACAAACTCGGATCAGATCTGAAACGAATAGATACTTGCTCTTGCTGTTACCTTGCTATGGGAAATCATAAAATGATGTTATGCCTATAACTTGTGCCTATAAGATGAATGCATGAATGTTTAAATTTCATCTCAAATTATGGGTGTACATATGTCATCATGCAGATCTTTAACTTGGCACGTGTGCATATGCGATGATATGTTATGTATGCATTGCTATGCATTCTAAAAATTCCTTAGTACATATTATGAGTGGCATACACATACAACGTTATGCATCTCATACTACATAATATTGTATGTAATGAAGAAAAGTAAACGTGCTAATGGGTATCCATGTGATGATGGTTATGCATCACATACTACATAACCGTCACATGTTGCCACCTATGGTGGATCCATATACAAACACATATTATGCATCACATACTACATAATATGTCTTGTATACTTCTTATCATGCTATGAGTGTAGTGTTCGTGCCTCCATCAAGATCCACTGATGACATATCGGTGTGTGCTTGCAATGAAATGATACAATTAGAGTTTTGCTAAGGGAAAGTTATTCGACAGGCTTGCCAAACCAACCAACCCTCTTGCAAAAACTGGCTCTAATACCAACTGTCACAACCCGCATTTTCTTCGTATTCAAAAATACATCAGAGTAGAGAAAATACGCTCCGTGATGCCATGCTGTGATGCCACACCGTGCATGGGACAACTGCAGACGCTCAGTCGGCTCGTCCTCACATTTACTTCATCTAAAAGATTTATGAAATTAAGTTAAAAATAATACATATAAGTTATTAGAGTAACTGACCATGTCCCTCGGTCTGGTGGATCACTAGTCCATCGGTGAGAAAATAGATAAGTTTCACGTGGCAAAAAAATACTTAGTTGATTCATTTGTTGTCCTATATGAAAATGAAGGTCTAGCATATTATAATGATGATGTGACTTCTACATTTAATATATATATATAAAAACTTTTATAACGCATAAAAGTAGTGGATTTTGTAGTTGAATGTCATTCCATGCCAATTTTCTAGAATGCAGTTTTGTATGCTTTAAAATAACTAAATGCATCCTAACATAAATCCATCCCAGAGAGTAAGTATAAACAGGTAAAAAGTAACAGCAGTAAAAGCAGCAAGTAGTCTATCATAGAAAAAGTTCAAGACTATGGGCATCAACAACTGACATGAACCCATAGTAAAATCTGACAAGTCTAAACAAAGACAACTACCTCCAAGCTCTGAGGTGGAATAAAACGGCAGCAGCAACCCGCAGCATCAGAAGCATAAAACGGTCAGCTAAACCTGCCACTGCTCTGATCCTAAGGCATTCAAAATAAGAACATCTCAGAAGCAAGTTAAAAATGGTGCAAAGAGTAAAGGCAGAAGAAACAAATCTCAAAGTGAAGGAAATCTATAAAATGACTGCAACAAAAGGTCAACAGCAGAGTAGAAGTAAGAAAACAGTAAATCTAGTCGAGCAGGAATGGCTAATCACATCAATAGGAAGAACAGAGTACTAAACATCAGAAGTTCAAACTTTCATCTTTCATTAATATTCATGTTATTCATCAATAAAAAATGAGACTGATCAGTTCAACAATAAAGATTACTGTGTCGTGGAAAAAGGTCCATAACGCTCACAAACCCAGCCAAACAGACACCATGCCGAGGGACAAACCCCAACGCGGATAGACCAAGCTAAGGTAATGTGTCGGGGATGAATGTCCACAACGCGCACAGACTCAACCATAAGTCACTTTGCTGAGGGAGAAACCCCAACGTGCACAGTCCATCTGTGTTTCTTTAGTTACATAATTATACAAGCAGAGTTCCTTTTATTCATCACAGACTCCAGGTTAACTAATAAAGTGGACTGCATAAGAACAATTCAAGGGTCAAACAAAGTGTAGTATAAACAAAACAATGAGACGCACAAGGTGTCGCAACGATCTACATAACTCGATAAATAAAATGGCAGGGCAGCCAAATTTGATTACCAAATTTACAGAACAAGAATTGAGGGGGGTTGTAAAGGTTCAATGAAATAACTTAGAAATTTAAAGATAAGTCACAATGAAATTTAGAGATAAATCTCAAAACAATATAAACATGACAAACTCAACGAAAATTGGCAAAATAAAGAGGAAGGGGTGATGACTACTTTTAGTCATCGTTTTTGGTATAGTTTATAAACCTAAATTCCTAAGTTTAGTTATAATTTTGTTTTATTTCTCGTATGTTATGATATTATAATTTCTAACTTTATTATGTGTTTTATATTTTATGTTGTGTTATGTTTAGTTTTGTTTTAATGCTTAATATGTTTGTTGTTATGTTTAGTCTTATTAATATATATATTATATTACGTGATGTTTAGTTTTATTTGTTATTATTATTATGTTCAATGTTAATGAATAATATTATGTGTCTAATGTTTGTTTTGTCTTGTTATTTGTAGGTTCATGTCCAAGTTCATTGGTGCAGCCCAAGTCAGCCCATACCGAGCCTTCTTCAAGGTGCAACCCTCAAATCTTGGTGCAGCCGACCCTCCTTCATTGAGTCAAACCCGAGCCTATGCATCCTTTCATGTGCAGCCCACTTCAAGCAAGCAGCCCGGCCTCCTCCCCACTTCAAGAGCAGCCCGGCCACACAAAGAGCAGCCCCTACATGCAATCCTAGCTCTACCCGAGCCCATAAAGCCCATACTAGCAGCCATTTTTGCCTTTGCATGGGCCGGCACTCCTCATGCATCCCCTCTTCATTCCCACTCTCTCCCCTTTATTATTTTCTCTTCCATTTATTCCTCATGCATCCCCTCTTTCATTCCCACTCTCTCCCCTTTATTATTTTCTCTTCCATTTATTCCTCATGCATCTCCCCACGCATCCCCTCTCTCTTATTAATTTCTCCAACCATGCACCTTGCCACCAATGCATTGAACCCACCTCCTTTTCTTCCCCCTCATTAAATGAAATGCATTCCCCCTCTCCAAGCCTATGGTCGGCCACCCCCGCTTGCCCCTCTTCTTTATTTCATTCTAGAACCTTCTCCCTCTCCTATAAAAGCCACCCCATCTCTCAAGCCAAAGGAGGAATTTTGTGAAGTGAAGTTTTAAGCTAAATTTGAGTGTTGAGTTGGATTCGATAGAGAGCAAGTGAGGGAGTTAGTTCAAGTGAAAGTTTTCTTTCTTTGTTGTTAAGTAGACTTCTTTTTCATTATTGTATTAGTCCATTTTTTAGTAGAATCTTGTCTTATTCTTATTATTGTGTACTTCATTTTTTATTAATCAATGAATATGAATTTTCTTCATCTTATTGTGATCTCTTCCACAACTATGCGTAGCTAATTTTCTTTAGCGTTCGATCGCGAGGATCCATACAATGAGATGAGGGTTTCTTTTATTTCATAGTTTTATTTTTGCTTAATTTTACTCGATCCTTCTTTGATTTTTATTTTGTCGACTCTGTATTTCCGGTATACGGTAGTAGGCTTTGGGATCTCATATTTGAGTAGCCGAGAGCCTCGTGAATGTGAAAGATCACTCAAAGAAGGAAGGAGTTGAACGCAACCCTAGAGATAGGATGACGTAAATCTTCCGGATTGGAGTCAAATCCAATAGTACGGGTCACCTCGATAATGCAGCTTTAGGCCTTTTTGACTTGAAAGAGATTTCGGTCTAAACGTCTACAAGTTAGGGGATTTAATGCTCTAGCAAGATTATTTCCTAATTTCGGATCCGTCACGGTCGAGTATGATTTGCAAATTTAAAACTATGCCCTTTCATCCCTCTCATTTCGTTTTATGGTGAATCTTCGATCGAATGTTAACCTTTTATTATAAAGTTTTTCATCTAAAAAATTATCTTTAGTTTTTTTTTCTCCGAATCAAATTTCTCAAAACCCACTTTCTTTCGGTAGGATAATAGTTCAACCGTGAGTAGTAGTACTTGACAACCTCGTGTTTAAATACGACCTTGATACTACAATTCGACAAGTACACTTGCATGTTCAGGTTTTAGCCCATCAAGTTTTTGGCGCCGTTGCCGGGGACGCTTTTTCGTCAATATTAGGAAAACGCTTTCGCTATTACTTCTGCAAAAAAATCAAAAAAAAAAAGAATTTTACCTTTCTCTACTTTTTTCTCCAAGTTTCTATTTCCGGTTTTCTCTTTTTTTTCTTTCATTCTCCTTCTAATTTTCTTAGTGCATGACCCGCACGAATCCGTCACTACTTGTTGACTTGGACCCAGAAATCGAACGCTCCTTTCGGAGAAACTTACGATTCAGTGGTTCCACTTCTCAAACAGCGGTTGAGGATTCCGATGGTGATTGTAACTTCAACTCTGAAATGGGAGACCCTAACCCAGCATTTGCCCAGCAAAGGACGATGTCCGATTATGCTCGGCCCAACCCGGAGGGTACAGAAACAAGTATTGTTCGACCTGCAATTGTGAACAATAATTTTGAGATTAAGCCTAGCATCATACAAATGGTGCAGCAATATGTACAGTTCGACGGATTACAAGATGAAGATCTGAACTTGCATATTGCCAATTTTCTTGAAATCTGTGATACCTTCAAAATAAATGGTGTCTCAGACGATGCTATAAGGCTAAAACTCTTCCCCTTCTCCTTAAGAGCTAAAGCCAAATAGTGGTTGAGTTCTCTTCCAAGAGGATCAATCACTACTGGGAACATTTTAACTGAAAAGTTTCTCTCTCGTTATTCCCCCCCCCCCCAAAACTGCTAAGCTAAGAAATGATATAACTTCTTATTCTCAAATTGCTTCTGAGACCCTCTATGATACTTGGGAGAGGTTCAAAGAACTTTTGAGAAGGTGCCCTCATCATGCTCTGCCTGTATGGTTACAGGTCCAGACATTTTACAATGGGCTAAATCAAGAAACTAAGAAAATGATAGATGTCGCTTCCACTGGTTCTTTGGACCGCAAAACTCCGGAAGCCGCTCTTGAGCTTATCGAGGACATGGCGATGAACACTTATCAGTGGAATTCGTCTAGGACTCGCCCAATTAAACCTGCAGGTATCTATAAGGTGGACTCGGTTTCACAACTAGCGTTGCAAGTGGAAATGTTGAACAAGAAGATTTTGGAGATGACTGCTTCCTCCACCGCTAAGGTATATGAAAATGCGAATGTTGCTGCTGCCGAGTAGGTGGATTGTCTGGGGAACATACCCAGGCTTGCTCAAAATAATTCTGCCAATAATTTTTTTGCTTTTTCTAATTTTTCCGCACCTCCTGGTTTTAATTCTTGTTCGAACTTTTATAATCCTAGATGGCGTAACCATCCTAATTTTTCTTGGAGTAACCCTGCTAATGCTGCATGCCCACCATACGATTTTACACTACCACCACCACCACAACAAAACCAAAATCTTCAAAAAACCCTCTCTTTGGAAGAAATTTTATCTAGATATATAAGCTCGAACGATGCTACTATTAGAAACTTAACAGGGTCGTTGAAATGTTTAGAAAACCAGGTCAGGCAACTTGCCAAGGCTTTTTCCGAGAGACCACCAGGAACTCTTCCCTCGAACACTGAACCTAACCCAAGGGAGCACGCAAATGCGATTTCCCTTCGGAGCGGTAAGGTTATTAACGAGCCCACCACCAGGGAAGAGCCAAAGGGGATTGTCCCTCCTGTTGTGGAAATAATTATCCCCACGGAAAATAATAAATCAACTTTTGGAAATGAAAAATCTACTTTAGATAAAGAAAAAGATATTTCTGTTTTTTCTGATTTTGGAAAAGAAAATGATGACGTTCAAAATAATGCTCCGGTTGTTATAAAAGAATTTCTGCCACCTCCTTATCCAGCTCGACTTAGGAAAGAAAAAATAGACGATCAGTACCAACGTTTCCTTGAAATGTTCAAACAAATTCATATTAATTTGCCATTTCATGAAGCGATTAGTCAAATGCCTAAGTATGCAAAATATCTTAAGGATTTATTAACAAACAAGACAAAATTGGAAAATTTATCGCATGTAACCTTAAATGAAGAATGCTCGACGGTCGTTAAAAACTCTAATCTTCCTAAAAAGATAAACGATCTGGGTAGTTTTTCAATTCCTTGCGTTTTTGGTTATCTGTTTGTTAAACATGCGTTAGCGGATCTAGGAGCGAGCATCAATTTGATGCCCTTTTCTTTATTTAAATAGCTAGGATTGGGCACTCTTATCCCTACAAGAATGAGTATCCAGTTAGCTGATAGGTCAATTAAGTATCCTTTAGGTATCATTGAGCACGTGCTAGTAAAGGTCGACAAATTCATCTTCCCGGTGGATTTTGTCATTCTCGATATTGAAGAGGACGTCGAGGTCCCTCTTATCCTTGGTCGACCCTTCCTAGCCACCTCTCGAGCGGTCATCGATGTTAGTAATGGAATGTTGTTTTTGCGTGTGGGAGATGATGAGGTCACATTTTCTATCAATCAATCAATGAAAAACTCTTTAAAAAATGATGATTCATGCTTCTTTCTTGATGTTTTAAATGAAGATTCTTCACTTTCTCTTTCTAACATCTCTTCAAATGAATTTTCCTCTTCTTTTTCTGAAATTTCATCATATGATTTTGAAAACACGGTTATGTCATTACAAGAAAATTTTGAAAATGATTCTGTCTTTGGTAGAAAAAAGTATGAAAATCTTATTTTTAAAAAAGAAAAAAATTTGAAAAACTCTTATGATGAACCGCCCCATCTTGATTTAAAACCACTCCCTGATCATCTAAAATATGCCTTTCTTGAAAAAAATTCTAAATTTCCCGTTATAATCTCGGCCTATCTTTCTCAATCCGAAAACGATCAGTTGATCGAAGTACTACAAATGCATCGTCGAGCTATAGCGTGGCAAATTTCCGACATTTCTGGCATAAGCCCTTCTTTTTGTACTCATAAAATATTTTTTGAAAATAATCCTAAGGGTGTAGTCCAACCACAACGTTGTCTTAATCCGAATATGAAAGAGGTTGTGAAGGAAGAGGTGCTTAAGTTATTAGATGCGGGGATAATTTATCTGATTTCCGATAGTCAGTGGGTAAGTCTGGTACAGGTTGTTCCTAAGAAGGGTGGGATTACGGTAGTAATGAATGAAAATAACGACTTAATTCCAACTAGGACGATAATGGGATGGAGGATGTGCATCGATTATCGTAAGCTAAACGATGCCACTCGAAAAGATCACTTCCCCCTCCCCTTTATCGATCAAATTTTAGAACGTTTATCCGGGCACAATTTTTATTGCTTCCTCGACGGTCTCTCGGGGTATTTTCAAATCCCTATCGCACCCGAGGACCAAGTGAAGACAACATTAACTTGCCCCTTCGGGAATTTTGCTTATCGTAGAATGCCTTTCGGGTTATGCAACGCACACGCTACCTTTCAGCGGTGTATGCTTGCTATTTTTGATAAATACATAGAAAATATTATAGAAGTATTTATGGACGATTTTTCTGTTTTTGGCGACTCCTTTGATTTATGTTTAGAAAATTTGGAAAACGTTTTACAACGCTGCGAAGAAACCAACTTAGTTTTAAATTGGGAGAAGTGCCACTTTATGGTGTGGGAAGGCTTAGTCCTTGGCCATAAGATTTCCGCTAAGGGAATTGAAGTGGACAAGGCAAAAATTGAAGTAATTGAAAAGTTACCGCCGCCTACAAATATTAAAGCGATTAGAAGTTTTTTAGGGCACGCGGTTTTTATCGACGATTCATTAAAGACTTTTCAAAAATTACTAAGCCTCTCACCCACCTTCTCGAAAAAGAAACTCCTTTCGTTTTTGATGAATCTTGTCTCGCTGCGTTTGAATTAATTAAATCCAAGCTTAAAAATGCTCCTATTATGATTGCCCCAGTTTGGGATTTACCATTCGAAATAATGTTTGATGCTAGTAGTCATGTCGTAGATGCGGTTCTAGGACAACGAATTGCAAAGAACTTTCATCCGATTTTCTATGCTAATAAAACTCTAACTTCTGCTCAAGAAAATTACACCACGACGGAGAAAGAACTTTTAGCTGTTATTTTTGCTTTTGATAAATTTCGACCGTACGTTACTCTTGCTAAAGTTATTGTTTTTACGGATCATTCTGCTTTGAAGTACCTCCTTTCTAAACCGGATGCCAAGCCGCGTCTTATTCGCTGGATCCTCTTACTTCAAGAATTTGACTTGGAGATTTGGGATAAGAAAGTAGCGAAAAACCTAGCGGCTGATCATCTTTCTCGTCTTGAAAATCCCGAACTTGATATTTTAAATGAAAATTTTATTAATGACTCTTTTTCGGATGAACGCCTTTTAAACATTTCTTCTTCTACCCCCTGGTTTGCCGATCTGGCCAATTATCTTGTGGCCCGAGCCCTTCCAAAAGAATACTCTTCTCACTAAAAGAAGAAATTCTTTTCGGAGTTGAAGTATTATTTTTGGGAGGACCCCTTTCTATTTCGCATTTGTGCGGATCAGGTGGTTAGAAGATGTGTTTCCCTGGAAGAAGGTCAACAAATTTTAAAGCATGTTCATGAAGGTCCGACTGGCATGCATTTTCAAGCAAACTGCACCGCCCATAAAGTGCTTAGTGCTGGCTTTTACTGTCCAAGCATATTTTAGGATGCACAACTCTTTGTGAGCGGGTGTGATCAGTGCCAACGGACTGGAAACTTATCTAATAAAAATGAAATGGAACAAATTATTTTCTGGAATGCGAAGTTTTTGATTTATGGGGCATTGACTTTGTAGGCCCGTTTCCCTCAAGTCTAGGAAATAAATATATTCTAGTCGCAGTCGATTATGTTTCTAGGTGGGCGGAGGCCCAAGCTTTACCAAGAAATGATGCTCGCGTCGTAGTTGCCTTTCTTAAAAAATTATTTTATCGTTTTGGTTTTCCTCGAGCAATCATTAGTGATAGGGGAAGTCATTTTTGCAACGCTCAACTCGCTAAAGCTTTAACTAAATATGGCGTTACACATAAACTATCAACTGCTTATCACCCCCAAACTAACGGTCAGGTCGAGGTAGTCAATCGAGAGCTTAAATGAATTTTGGAAAAAACTGTTTCTACTTCCAGTAAGGATTGGTCTTTAAAGTTAGACGATGCTCTTTGGGCCTATCGGACAGCATACAAGACCACTATTGGTTGTACTCCTTTCCGACTAGTCTACGGAAAATCGTGTCATCTCCCGGTAGAAGTAGAGCACCGTGTGTATTGGGCATTAAAGTTTTTTAATTTCGATCCGCACTCGGTCGGTGAGCATAGAAAAACCCAACTAAATGAGCTTGACGAGTGGCGAGCATACGCTTATGAAAATAATAAAATTTATAAAGAATGCACGAAACTTTATCACGATAAGAACTTGTGCCATCCTAAAACGTTTAAACCTGGCGATCACGTTCTTCTTTTCAATTCTTGCCTACGCCTTTTTCCTGGCAAACTTAAATCTAGATGGTCTGGACCGTTTACGGTCAAGGAAGTTTATCCTTATGGAACTGTGTTTCTTTCGCACCCCGATAAGGGTGATTTTAAAGTGAATGGGCATAGACTTAAACTTTATTTTTCAAATGATTATGTGTCTCCTGCAACGGAGGATCTTGTCTTGGACTCTAAAATGTTTATCTTGTTGTGGAATATTTTTATTTTTTGGACTTATTATTATTAACTATTATTATGAAACTTTTAATTTTATTCGGACTTTAAATTGTTGTAATAAAGAACAATCTTGGGCACCTGCCCACGGACTCTTTTTTTTCTGCTTTTATTTTGCTCTTCCTTCCGGAGGCCAACCAAGCAAGTTCGTGACCGCCGCTCCAATGTTGCTGATATAAAGATGGATCAAGTCAAACCTGCTAACGATCAAGTGCACTAAAAAGCAAGCATGGGGGACCGACATCCGCCTTCATCCCACAAACCCGGGGAAGTCCTGTTCTTTTTATTTCATTTACTTTCTGCATTTTTCTCTCCTTCTCAGTCTCCTTCTCGTTTTTCTTTTTATTTATTTCATTGAGGACAATGAAAAATCTAAGCTTGGGGGAGGGCTTAGTTCGTTTCTTTTTTTTTCCTTTTTCTTTCAAAAATCCAAAAAACTCTTTTACTTTCTTAAAATCAAAATCTAAAAATTAGTATAGTTTTGTTAAGCTTCTTTAATATTGCTTTTATTTTAGCATTATCAAAAATCGCAAAAAGAGAAAAAATCTATAAAACAAAAATCCAAAAAAAAATTGTTAAAATCTATTTGAAAAATAAATTCTAAAATTATTTTCTATCTTTATTTGTATGTTTCTTCTAGTGATGTGTAGGCTCGTGTGGTTCCTTAGTTCTATTTAGATTTCTTTGAATTGGTTTTCTAAATTTATCATTCTTACATAGCTTAGTTTTACTAGTTTCTTTTTCTTAAATACAGGCATCTGTTTTTTACGTTATAGGTTAGCAATTTGTAGTCTTCTTTTTTTTGGTTTGTTGCGTATGAATGGTTGCTAGGTAACATTACCTCTTTTTCATTTGTGGGGTAATACTTTCTTGGTGTCTAGAACTTGTCCCTAGCTACTCTCGTAACATTTGCGTCATTTTTTTACGTACTTTAGAAATGATTTAGGCCCCCCTTTGACTAATTTGAGCTTTTCTTGCCCACCAACAAATTTACCATTGCAAAACAATTTTTGGGCCTTTTTCCATGTTTCTTTGTTTTAGCTCCACCTTTCATTTCATTATTTCACCAAAGCAAAAATCCCTTTCCTATTTTCACACTAAACTTTGAGCTTAAATATTAATTTTGTAAAGGGTTATATCTTTGAAAATGAAAAGGAAAATTTATAGCTTATATTTGGAGCTTTCCTTAAAAAGTCAAAAAAAAGAGTTATTATCAAAAGTATTATCAAAATGAAATGAAAAAAAAGTAGTTTATTTTTGGCCAATATTATGTAAAGAAAAGAAAAAAAAAATCATGGCCTTGTTTTGTAGTTTGAATTGGAGAAATGACATACTTGTCATTTCTCATTTTGGTTATGGTTTATTTATTTTGAGCTCAACCTTGGTTTAGTGTGTATCTTAGCCTTCATTTTTATCTTTGCTTTTCACTTCCTAATCATTTGCCTAAGCCAAGTCATTACGCCTATTTAAGTCCTTTGATCTTTAGAACGTGAATTGCGTAGTGGAGAGAGTGTGAACGGACAAGTCTATGGCCACCATCATTGATGGATTTCTTTGGAGGTTATCTTGAGGTGACTTAGGGGTAATTGTTATTCTAGCAACCTAGTAGTTCGTTTAATGCGCCGTTTAATTAGAACGTTTACTTTTGCTTTTCTTATTTTCTTAAAGTTATGGATTCCTTGTTTTAATATTTAGAAATGTGTAAATTTTCTTTATGTTCTAATGATATTTTTAGGTCTCCACTTTCAAGTTTTCTATTGTGCACTTCTCACCCCACTAGTTGTTAACATAGGAATTAGGATAGCTTAATTTTTCATGTTTTATTTTTCTTAATTATGCAACCTAAATCTTCTTTGTTTTCTTTCCCTAGTTCTTTAATTTTTATTTGCTTGAGGGCAAGGAAAAGCTCTAGCATGGGGGAATTTGATGACTACTTTTAGTTATCGTTTTTGGTATAGTTTATAAACCTAAATTCCTAAGTTTAGTTATAATTTTGTTTATTTTATGTCTGTTTTGTTTTATTTCTCGTATGTTATGATATTATAATTTCTAACTTTATTATGTGTTTTATATTTTATGTTGTGTTATGTTTAGTTTAGTTTTAATGTTTAATATGTTTGTTGATATGTTTAGTCTTATTAATATATATATTATATTATGTGATGTTTAGTTTTATTTGTTATTATTATTATGTTCAATGTTAATGAATAATATTATGTGTCTAATGTTTGTTTTGTCTTGTTATTTGTAGGTTCAAGTCCAAGTTCATTGGTGCAGCCCAAGTCCAGCCCATACCCGAGCCTTCTACAAGGGGCAGCCCTCAAATCTTGGTGCAGCCGGCCCTCCTTCATTGAGTCAAACCCGAGCCTATGCAGCCTTTCATGTGCAGCCCACTTCAAGCAAGCAGCCCGGCCTCCTCCCCACTTCAAGAGCAGCCCATCCAGACAAAGAGCAGCCCCTACATGCAATCCTAGCTCTACCCGAGCCCATAAAGCCCACACTAACAGCCCATTTTTGCCTTTGCATGGCCGGCCACTCCTCATGCATCCCCTCTTTCATTCTCACTCTCTCCCTTTTATTATTTTCTCTTCCATTTATTCCTCATACATCCCCTCTTTCATTCCCACTCTCTCCCCTTTATTATTTTCTCTTCCATTTATTCCTCATGCATCTCCCCACGCATCCCTTCTCTCTTATTAATTTCTCCATCCATGCACCTTGCCACCAATGCATTGAACACACCTCCTTTTCTTCCCCCTCATTAAATGAATTGAATTCCCCCTCTCCAAGCCTATGGCCGGCCACCCCCTCTTGCCCCCTCTTCTTCATTTCATTCTAGAACCTTCTCCCTCTCCTATAATAGCCACCCCATCCCTCAAGCCAAAGGAGGAATTTTGGGAAGTGAAGTTTTAAGCTAAATTTGTGTGTTGAGTTGGATTGGAGAGAGAGCAAGTGAGGGAGTTAGTTCAAGTGCAAGTTTTCTTTCTTTGTTGTTAAGTAGACTTCTTTTTCATTATTGTATTAGTCCCTTTTTTTAGTAGAATCTTGTCTTATTCTTATTATTGTGTACTTCATTTTTTATTAATCAATGAATATGAATTTTCTTCATCTTATTGTGATCTCTTCCACAACTATGCGTAGCTAATTTTCTTTAGCGTTCGATTGTGAGGATCCATAAAATGAGATGAGGGTTTCTTTTATTTCATAGTTTTATTTTTACTTAATTTTACTCGATCCTTCTTTGATTTTTATTTTGTCGACTCTGTATTTCCGGTATACGGTAGTAGGCTTTGGGATCTCATATTTGAGTAGCCGAGAGGCTCGTGAATGTGAAAGATCAGTCAAAGAAGGAAGGAGTTGAAAGCAACCCTAGAGATAGGATGACGAAAATCTTCCGGATTGGAGTCAAATCCAATAGTACGGGTCACCTCGATAATGCGGCTTTAGGCCTTTTTGACTTGAAAGAGATTTCGGTCAAAACGTCTATAAGTCAGGGGATTTAATGCTCTAGCGAGATTATTTCCTAATTTCGGATCCGTCACGGTCGAGTATGATTTGCAAATTTAAAACTATGCCCTTTCATCCCTCTCATCTCGTTTTATGGTGAATCTTCGATCGAATGTTAACCTTTTATTATAAAGTTTTCCGTCTAAAAAATTATCTTTAGTTTTTTTTCTCCGAATCAAATTTCTCAAAACCCACTTTCTTTTGGTAGGATAATAGTTCAAGCGTGAGTAGCAGTACTTGACAACCCCGTATTTAAATACGACCTTGATACTACAATTTCACAGGTACACTTGCCTGTTCGGGTTTTAGCCCATCAAGGGGGCAAGAGATATGGCAAGAACACCGCTTGCCTCGGTTTTACGGGAAAGATTCTCCGAACTACTCCTTGTCATAGATCGGGCTAAAGAAGACGACGGAAGTCGAAATCTAACAAGAAATAGCCGAAATAGAGGTTAGGGCCAAAAACCCTAACGAGAAAATCTCATGTAAAGGGGGAGATTTTACCACGATGGCGAAGCTCTCGCTAATAGCTTTCCAGATCTATGGTCGGTTGGAAATTTCGAGCACCTGAGCTTCGTCGGCAGGCACCAGAAGATTCACGAACAGACGTTCTATCTCGCGCTCTCGCATCTCTGATTCTGCCAAAACTTCAGGAAGAAGATGAAGTTTCTTTCTATTTATCCTTAAGTATCAGAATATATATATATATATATATATATATATATATATATATATATATATATATATATATATATATGTATTTATAAAAGGTTTTCTCTAAATAGGAAAAAACGGGTTATTTATGAGCGGGTGTGCGAAAAATGAAAAAAGAGGCTAAAGATGGCTCCAAATCGAAGAGTGCTCAACATAAAAGTTGTAGATCTCATCGAGACGAACAAATTTCATGTTATCCATTTTTCAGGTACCTACCTCAGTGCCCTTTCAGGAACCTACAACTCAGCCTCCTCCAAGGCCTACAACTCAGTGACACACTTGTCACCAACAGCTCAGTGACTTACCAGTCACCTACCCCAGCCTTATCTCTAAGGCCTACAACTCAGGCTAGGAGGACAGCCCTACTCTCAGATCCAGACTTGGATCCTACCTCAGTACCTCAACAGGGCACTTACCTCAGTGACTAATTAGTCACGTACTCTCAGGCCAAAAGGCCCTACTGCTCAGATTCAGATGAACTGAATCCTACAGGAATTTAAACAAGTTTAAAAAAATGAACACTTACTCAGAGATAAATCTCTGAGTCTACCTTGCTGGACTGAGCAGATATCAGTCCAGCCCTCTTGTTGTAGAAGGAATGAGTCTTCTTTTAAAACTAACTTCTTCTTTGCTACACAGATGAACAACCAACTATTATTGAAGGCTGATGGCCCTTCACACAGCTATCTCCTTGCTGATCTGATGAATCAGCTGCCTTGTTTTGGAGAGAACAAACTTGATGAACTTGAAAGAGCTTCAGCTAACTTTTCCTGCCTCCTGTCTTTCTCTGCTGGACTTTTGCTTTCAAGCTTGTTGGAGAAGATGAAGTCAAGCTGCCTATATTTTCTATTATTTTCTTTTTGTGTTCTGCATTTTTTCTCCGTAACTCTAATCCTCTTTTCTTTCTTCCATTTATATGTGTTGATTTGAATCAACGTCACATTTTGAGTGTGGGACCAGCTAAGGATGGTGAGCGCCACCTCCCTCAGAAAAGGACAAATAAGCTTTCGGCGCTACTGTAGCTTTCCCGCAATGGTTTGAATTATTTTGACTTTGTCGACTTCTGGTGACGTCAGTAGTGGTCATCATGTGCTGCTGTAGCTTTTTCGCAATGGCATGAAGTACTTTGACTTGTTGACTTTTGATGACGTCAGTAGTAGTCATCACCTTCTGCACTTAAACAAAATTCCAGATCTTAATGTACAACCCTGTGTCCGGCGAGCGGGCCCAGCCAGGGAGGTTGAGCGGGCCTGACCCCGCAACCCGCACCCGGGCGGCAAAACGGGCAAGGTCGGCAGAAAGGCCGGCTCGCTCCCGCCCATCTCAGGCGAGCGGGCTGGCGACCCGCGGCGAGCGAGCGAGACCCGCGGTTGGTGATCCGCCGGTCAACCCCCCCCCCCCCCACGCGCGACCAGGCTGCCGATCCGCCCGACGAAAGACAAGCAGCTCGCCCATACCGGCTCGCACTCGCCCAGCGAGGATGGACGAGTCCCAGAGCCAGGTCGTGCCCGCCTCTCGCGGGTGGAATCGGAGGCGAACTGAATCCCCATGGGTGCGAATAGCTATTCAGAACAGCGGAGCCTGGCTGTTGGCAGACCAGGTTGGACTGCGCATAGCTATCCAAAACAGCGGAGTTTGGCTGTTGGCAGACCCAACCAAGGGCCTTTTTGGTATTTCTAGGTCAGTTCTTTTGGTTATTGGCAGTTCAGATTCTGAAAATCTATAAATAAGACCCAAGGGGTACCTCAGAGGGCACGCTTTCAGTGCCTTCTTGCCCTCATTCTCAAGTGTTCTCTGAGGGTACATTAGCTCGGCTCTTGGCTAAGGAGGGGAAGCGCTCAGAGATCTTCCGGGTTTGTGGTGGGACCTCCCTGCCGAGCCCTTGGGTCTGTCCTTTCTTGTCTCTCTCGTTGTTTTTCTTGCAGGTGCGAAGTAGGCGCGAGACCACCCCTTCCCCAAGGGTCGAACTCCACAAGAGGCCGGTTTCCGGTTTCAACATTTTGGTGCGGTGAGCGTGGAGAGTGGTCAGTGCAGAAAAGCTTCGGCGAGCTCAATGACGGGAGGTCAAGGATCCGACAGGCAGAACTCGCCGCCCCTCCGCCTCTCGCGATAGTGGGAATGTTTGAAGACTTCAGGAACGAGGTGCTGGACCTCGTCAAGATCGCACTCGGCGTGCGGGCCGAGTGCTCGACTCCGGCAGCCCAGATCGCGGCCGCCCCCTCTTTAGGCGAAGACGCTCCTGGCAGGCGAGCCGGGAAGGAAGTGGCTGAGGAAGGTCGGGGGAGCGAGCTCTCGGGGCGCGAGCTCTTCCCCGGCTCGGCAGGCCGAGGTCGATTCGGCGAGTTGGGCTCGCGGGACTCGCCGGCTCGCCCGGCGGTTGGAAGCAGCCCATTCAGCGAGCTGGTCTCCTAAGCACCAGTACCAGAAGGGTTCAGGGAGCCCGAGATGTCCTACTACACCGGGAAGGGAGATCCGGTTCAGCACGTCCAGTGGTTCGAGGACGTGGTCTCCATCCGTCAGATGTCGGACGGATTCAAGTGTCGTCTCTTCGCCATCACCCTCCGAGAGAAGGCAAGGGAGTGGTTCCACCAGCTGCCGGCCAGTTCCATCTATTGCTTCGAGGACCTGCGCCGAGGGTTCATGTTGAGGTTCACTACCTCAAAGAAGAGGAAGAAGGAGTCTGAGTCCCTGTTCCACATAAAGCAGGGGGTGAACGAGACGTTGGGAAGCTACGTCGATCGGTTCCAGGAGGAGGTCACCCAAGTCCAGGAGATGCTGGGCCACAGTCTGATGATGGCCTTCACACTGGGCCTGCAGCAGGGTTTCTTCCGCATGGAACTGAAAAGGATTCCCCCCCTCTCCTACGAGGAGCTGATGGAGAGGGCGGCGAGAGAGGTCGACGGGGAGGCGTCGAACCCAGAATTTGCGAGGAAGTTGGCCAGGTGGGCGACTGAGGAGGAGAAGGAGTCGAAGGGAGGAAGAGGACAGGGAGAGAGGAGGGAGGAGCCCAGGCAGAGGGAGCAGAGGGAGCAGAGGCAACTCCAAGGACAGCAGCCGGGATGGGGGCGTCAGGAGCCCGACCGTAGGCTGGGCTGGAGACCAGAGTGGCAGGGGCAGGGGCCACAGAGGGGATACTACGGGAGAGGTCACTATCAGGGGAGGCAGGACCAGTTCCACCCACCCGGCTGGAGGCAGGGTCAGAGGCCGCGGCTCCCCGATCAGGAGGAGGCCATGGCCATAGCTCTGGGAGCAAGGAGAGGGGTCATGAGAAGGAGGAGAAGGGAGTTCAGGGTGGAACTGCCCTACTGCGACTTCCATCAGGAAGAGGGGCACGCAACGGCCACGTGCCCGGAATTCTTGGAGATGAGAGAGAACAGGGGGCGGCAACGGCAGCAGGAGGAGGTGCGGCAGGAAGTGAGGATCGAGGAGGTCCTGCCTCGGATGGAGGAGGATCGCTGTGAAGACCGGGTGGATGTGGGGACCCGAGGAATGATCGGAGTGATCCACGGGGGAGTGGGGATCGAGGCTTCCCGCAAGGCAAGTCTCCACACCATGTATCGGCGGAGCGTCGCCTCTACGTCCCAAACCCCGCCGCCAGAGGAGAGGATCACTTTCTCCAGGAGTGATATGCCGGACCACGAGGATCCGTTCTGTGATGCGCTGGTCATCAAGGCCGCCATCGAGAACTTCACTGTCTCTCGGATCCTAGTGGACAATGGGAGTTCCGTGAACGTCGTCTTCAAGAAGGCGTTTGACGTGATGCAGGTAGAAGCTAAGAGGGTGCTGGCCTCGGACGGGCCCTTGTTCGGGTTCTCGGGAGAAAGGAAGGAGGTAGAGGGAGGAGTCGGCCTCCATGTCACCCTGGGGGGGCAGTCCCGAAACTGCAAGTTCGTCATAGTGGACGCCCCCAGCAGCTACAGCGCAATCTTCGGGAGGCCCCTGATCAGCGCCTTCCGCTGCGTCCCCTCATCTTTCCATCAGTGCTTGAAGTTCAACGCTGAGGGGGCGCAGGTCAGGGTTAGGGGAGACCCTAAGGTGGCACGGGAATGCTACGTCACCGCGGTGAACACCATCTCTTGGCAGGAAGGGGCCGAGGAGATGGGGCGGAGGATGGAGGAGGACGAGCAGGAAGCCGGAGAGGTGGAGCTGGAGGTGAAGGGCTGCGCAGAGAAGGCGGAAGGAGGGGGTCCGGAGGAAGTGGTCGAGGTAAGGGCCGTGGCAGAGGAGATGGAGGTAGAGCTCCCCGCTCAGGAGGAAGGGGATGCCGAGGGATGGGGGGAGCAGTCCAGGCTGGAGGCCGCAGAGGAGGTGGTGGAGCTGGAAGTGCTCACCCGCGGAGGCAGGATGGAGAGGATCCGCGTCAGCGGGGGGCTGACCCCGGAGGACCAGGGCAGGATGCTGGAGTGCATCCAGAAGAACGTGGACATCTTCGCCTGGAGCGCCGCGGAGATGCCGGGGGTTGACGCGGATGTGGCTTGCCACCGCCTCAACCTGGACCCGGGAACACGCCTCGTCCAGCAGAAGAAGAGATCCACGGCGGACAAGCTAGCGGAACCCATCAGGGAGGAGGTGGCAAAACTTCTCAAAGCGGGCTTCGTGTCTGAAATTCAATACCCCGGCTGGGTCTCGAACGTTGTGATGGTCAAAAAGGGAGACGGCCGCTGGCGCTTATGTATCGATTTTTCCCTTCTCAATAAAGCTTGTCCTAAGGATTGTTACCCCTTGCCTCGGATCGACGCGCTGGTTGACTCAGCCGTCGGTTTTTCTGTAATGAGTTTTTTAGATGCATTTTCAGGTTACCATCAGATCAGGATGCACCCCCCAGACATAAAGGATGTCTCATTCATCATAGGGGACGGTTGCTACTGCTACAAGATGATGTCATTCGGGTTGAAGAACGCCGGGGCCACCTACCAAAAGATGATGGATAGGGTCTTCAAGGAACAGAGGGGGAGGAACTTGGAGGTGTACGTGGACGACCTCATGATAAAGAGCCGGGACGTGGACTCCCACCTTCGGGACCTAGAGGAGACGTTCGCCACCCTGCGCAGATACAAGATGCGGCTGAATCCCCTTAAGTGCGTTTTTGGGGCTGGCCGAGGGAAGTTCTTGGGGCACCTCCTCACCCCCGCAGGGGTCGAGCCGAACCCGGACAAGGTCAAGGCAATCTTGGAGTTGGGGTCCCCGCGGAATGCGAAGGAGGTCCAACGGTTGACAGGGAAGCTAGCAGGACTGAGCCGCTTCCTCTCTCGGGCAGGGGAAAAGTGCTCCCCCTTCTTCAAAACACTGAGGGGGGGCCAGAGGTTCGATTGGACTAAGGAATGCGAGGAGGCGTTCCAGGCCCTCAAGACGCAGCTGACACAGGCCCCGCTGCTCCAGGGGCCGAAAGAGGGTGAAGATTTGCTCTTATACCTCGGGGTCGGGGCAGAGGCCTTAAGCTCCGTCTTGGTGCGAGAAGAGGGGAAGAGGCAGCTCCCTATTTATTATGTCAGCCGGGTCCTGAGGAAGGCCGAGCTCCGATATCCAATCTTGGAGAAACTTGCATTCGCCCTAATCGTCTCGGCTCGGAGGCTACGGCCTTACTTCCAGGCGCACCCGATCCGAGTGGTGACCGACCATCCTCTCCGCAACATCTTCGAGGGGGTGGAGCACTCAGGCCGGCTGGCCAAGTGGTCGGTGGAGCTAAGCGAGTTCGATGTCTCCTTCGTTCCGCGGCTCTCAATCAAAGCTCAGGCGATGGCCGACTTCCTGGCCGACTACGTGGTAGAAGTAGCAGAGGAGGAGCTCACCCGCCCGACTCCTTGGAAGGTGAGGGTGGATGGAGCCTCAGGGAGGCATTCTCTCGGAGTAGGAGTGATTCTGGAAAATCCTCAAGGGACTCGGATCGAGCAGACGGT
The DNA here is from genome assembly GCA_039583875.1 of Platanthera guangdongensis. Taxonomy (NCBI): domain Eukaryota; kingdom Viridiplantae; phylum Streptophyta; class Magnoliopsida; order Asparagales; family Orchidaceae; genus Platanthera; species Platanthera guangdongensis. Next base: position 202,019,985 of record CM077153.1, read on the forward strand.
GGTGGTGCATTTTCCCATTACCAACAACCAGGCCGAGTACGAAGCAGTGATAGCGGGACTTCGCCTGGCCAGGGAGTTGGGGGTGCTGGATGTGGAGGTCCTGACCGACTCCATGGTGGTGGCTTCCCAGATCAACGGGGAGTTCGAAGCAAGGGAGCCCGCTTTGAAGTTATACTTGACCAAAGTAAAGGGGGTCATAGGGACCTTCCAGACCTTCTCCATCCGGCACGTGCCAAGGGGGGAGAATGAACAGGCCGACCAACTGGCGAAGCACGGCCCCCGGGCAGGGGGTACCATCACCAACCTATTTCGCCCCTCCATCGAAGAAGGAGAGCTCATGGAGATCGACCAGCAGCCTTCGTGGATGGACCCAGTGGTAGTTTTCCTCTCCACGGGAGAGTATCCGGAGGGAATAGACAAGAAGAAGCTGAGGCACAAGTCCGCTTACTACCTCCTTAAAGATGGGCAGCTTTACAGGAAGACCCTCTCCGGGATGCTGGCTCGCTGCGTGTCCGAGGGCGAGGCGCAGAGGATCTTGGAAGAAGTCCACTCCGGGGAGTGCGGGAGTCATTCCGGGAGTCGGACCTTGGAGGGGAGGATAGTCAGGCAGGGGTATTTCTGGTCCACCCTGGGCCGGGACGCCGCGGAGTTCGCAAGAAGATGTCATAAGTGCCAGTTGTTTGCCCCCCTCCAGCTACAGCCGGCCCAACAACTCAGGAGTATCATGGCCCCTTGGCCCTTTGCAATCTGGGGAATGGATTTGGTTGGACCGTTCCCCCAGGCCAGCGGCCAGCGAAGGTTCCTCCTGGTGATGATCGACTACTTCTCAAAGTGGATGGAGGTAAAGGCGTTGGCCAAGGTGACCTCCCAAGTGATCAGGAACTTCGTCTGGGGGAGATCATCTGTCGCCATGGGCTGCCCCAAGCCATCGTCACCGATAACGGACCCCAATTCGCCAGTGCCTAGTTCACCAGCTTCTGCGAGCAGCTCGGAATCAACCTCAGGTTCGCCTCGGTCCACCACCCCCGGAGCAACGGGCAGGTGGAGGCGGCGAACAAGATCATCGTCAACCTCCTCAAGAAGAAGGTGGAAAACTTAAAGGGGAGCTGGGTGGAGCAGCTCCCCGCTGTTCTTTGGGCCCTTAGAACCACCCCTAACACGGCCACAGGGGAGACCCCCTTCAAGCTCTCCCATGGATGCGAGGCGGTGCTCCCCATAGAATTTGAAGTTCAAACGCCGCGAGTCGGGACGGCCAAAGAGGGTCGAGAGGGATGGCGAGCCGAGAACGAGGAGGAGCTGAGACTCTCCCTGGACATGGTGGAGGAGTTGAGGGACCTCTCAGCCATCCGACAGGAGGAGGTCAAAAGGAGGATGGCGAGATACTTCGACAAACATGTCAGGATCAAGCAGTTCGCAGAAGGGGATCTGGTGCTGAAAAAGGTAGACGCGGCAGGGAGGTCAGCATCCGTGGGAAAGCTCAACCCCAGCTGGGAGGGGCCATTCATCGTGAAGGAAGCTCTGAAGTCAGCGAGCTATCGACTTCAAAATGTAGAGGGCGAGACCCTGAGTCTCACCTGGAGTGGGGACGACCTGAAGAGGTTTTTTCCCTAAGCACATGTAAACAACACGACTCGTTATAATGAATTCCTCCTTCTTCCCCCCCCCCCCCCCCCCCCCGGAATCGCCACGGCCGGTTTGCACAAAGAGATGGAGAATGAGTTTGGACCCCGAGAAGATCCCGCTGCCAGGCTCTCACCTAGCTGGCAGGGCCGGAAGTCACTCGGTGTCATCCCTAGTCTCGAGAAGATCCCGCTGCCAGGCTCTCACCTAGCTGGCAGGGCCGGAAGTCACTCGATGGAGAACGAGTTTGGACCCCGAGAAGATCCCGCTGCCAGGCTCTCACCTAGCTGGCAGGGCCGGAAGTCACTCGGTGTCATCCCTAGCCTCGAGAAGATCCCGCTGCCAGGCTCTCACCTAGCTGGCAGGGCCGGAAGTCACTCGATGGAGAACGAGTTTGGACCCCGAGAAGATCCCGCTGTCAGGCTCTCACCTAGCTGGCAGGGCCGGAAGTCATTCGGTGTCATCCCTAGCCTTGAGAAGATCCCGCTGCCAGGCTCTCACCTAGCTGGCAGGGCCGGAAGTCACTCGATGGAGAACGAGTTTGGACCCCGAGAAGATCCCGCTGCCAGGCTCTCACCTAGCTGGCAGGGCCGGAAGTCACTCGGTGTCACCCCTAGCCTCGAGAAGATCCCGCTGCCAGGCTCTCACCTATCTGGCAGGGCCGGAAGTCACTCGATGGAGAATGAGTTTGGACCCCGAGAAGATCCCGCTGCCAGGCTCTCACCTAGCTGGCAGGGCCGGAAGTCACTCGGTGTCATCCCTAGCCTCGAGAAGATCCCGCTGCCAGGCTCTCACCTAGCTGGCAGGGCCGGAAGTCACTCGATGGAGAATGAGTTTGGACCCCGAGGAGATCCCGCTGCCAGGCTCTCACCTAGCTGGCAGGGCCGGAAGTCACTCGGTGTCACCCCTAGCCTCGAGAAGATCCCGCTGCCAGGCTCTCACCTAGCTGGCAGGACCGGAGGTCACTCGATGGAACGACTCAGAAAGCAACGACCTGCGACCCAGAACAAATCGCGTTGTCGGACTCCCACCTAGCCGGCAAGGCCGGGAACTACTCGAAAAGCGTGCGCAGCAAGACGGAATCACAAGAATAAGTCAAGGAGAGGGAAAGGGCCTAGCATGGCCCCCTCCTCAGACCCCGGGAAAGGTGGTCGAGTAAACGCAAAGGCCTGGCGAGAGTCCACAGGGGATTAAGCATGCGGCCGAGGGACGAGCCAGCTCGCCTCGCTCGGCGGACGAGCCAGCTCGCCTCGCTCGGCGGACGGGCAGCTCGCCTCGCTCGGCGGACGGGCGGCCACCTCACCAGAGCCGGGCCGCAGGGGCAGGTCGCGCCATCCGGCAATAACAGCGTCGGAAGAAATAAAAAGGGGGCGAGGGAGCACTTATAAAGAGAGCAGCAGCTAAAAAATACGAAGTATAAGCGCAACCCGCGCATACATCTCAAAACAGACATATACATAATGAGGTTCATCCAGAAAGATAAATTACAAGAGTCTGGGGAAATGCGAGATCAGGGGTGAGAAATCCTAAATGGGCTGGAAGTTTTTGTCGCCAGGCTCCGGCACGGGAAGAAACAGCGCCGGCACCACGTCCTTCGCCGAGAGTCCCGCTGCCTCGCTCGTAAGCAGATCCGCGCGCCGCAGCGTTTGCATCGTGTATCTCGCTGTGCTGGCCGCGTTCTTTTGCATTAACACTTCCAGGTCGTAGTCGGAGAGATGCTCGCGCGGGCAGACCCTGCTGTCTGGAGGAGGGACAGCGGCGGCGGCCTCCAGCTCGCGTACCCGCGCCTCCAGCGCCGCCTTTTCTTGGCCAAGGGAGGCGATCTCGGCACCCATCCGGCTCGCCGTCGCCGCGTCCTGGGGAAAAATGAATAAGAATAATCGTGAGCTGTGTGCACGAAAAGGAGGGAGTACGATTCAGGTTGAGCACGCACCACCCCGCCCAGTTACCGCGCGAGGGTCTCCTCGGCCGCGTCGGCTCGCCTCCTGTGAGTGTTCGCGTCCGCCTGGGCGAGCTTCCGGGCCTCTTCCTTCTCATCCGCCATCTTTTGGATGGACGCGGCGTTCCGCTCCACCTGGGTGCAGCGCCTCCCCACCATGTGAGCCAGCTCCAGACCGCGCAGCTGGGCCCGCGAGCTCTCATGAATCAGCACTCGCGTCGCCTCCTTGTCATAAATGGCGGCGTCTTCACGCGAGTACAGACCAAAGGAGAGGCTGTACGCCTCCCCGCCGATGGTATCCTGCTCCATCCAGCTCGGCAGCAGGGTCGAGATCGTCGCGCGGTTCGACTCCTTGTCCCACGCCAGGAGCGGGACGCCAAGCTCGTCCAAGTACTTCTCGCCGTAGCCGAAGTTCCGATGCCCTCTCGGCACCGGCTCCGCAGCGGCTTCAGACCCACCCTGCGGCGCGGAGGTACCCGCCGCCCCGACCGGGGAGTCGCTGGTCGAAACAACCAGCGGGGGCGAGGGGGCCTCAGTCGGCAAGACCGCGGGGGCCTTGCCCTTTCTTTGGCTCGCGGAGGGTTGCTGATCCGCGGTCTTCGCCGACTTCGGCGGAGGCGCTGACTGTCCGCCGCCCGGTCGCTTCTTGGCCGGGATCGATGAGATGTCGCGCTGGGCGGCATCCGCAGCCTGGGCGCGGGCGAGAACCCCGGGGGGAATCCGAGCGCTCTCATAAGGGGGGTGAAGAGGTATGTCGCGTTCACCTGCGAAGGAGGGAAGGTGAGATGAAAGAAGAGTGGGAAAGTAAGGACTAATGGAGACGAGTGGCAAACCTCCCCCCGGCGGGACAGCAGCGAGATCGTCAAGGTGGCGGCGCAGGAACGCGACCTCGAAGTTCTTCCCGACGAAGAACGCGAATAGGTCGGCTTCATGGCCGCCTAGGTTGGGTGGCCGGTAGCTCGCCTCGCTGAGCTGCACCGGCGAGAAGGGCACGTTGCCGAAGTCCCCTTTGACGAACAGGAACTTCTTCAGCCAGTTGTGGCTCTTGTTGACGGTCTCCCGCACCTTGAGGTGGGCGCTGGAGAAGTAGGCTGTCCCGTCTCGGTTCGCCCTGAAGGAGAACAGCTTCCGGAATACTGCGAGGATGAACTCCACCCGCTCCTCTCGCAGGAAGTAGGCGAACCCCATCATGACGGCGATGGAGTTCGGGGTCATCTGGCCCAGGACGACCCCGAAGTATTTTAGCACCTGGCGCACCTCGGGCCATAGGGGGAGTCGCAGGCATACCTCGAAGTGAGCGAGAGGGATGGCGAGCTCATCCCTAAACAGGTCGTTGATCTTCTCCCCCTCTTCGGGTCGCCTCGCAGAGAACCCGGCTGGGATGTGGTCGCCAAGGGCTTCCAAGTATTCGCGCTCTGTGATGACGGCGCGAGGGAAATCATGCTCGGAGAAGGTCCAAGCGCATTTGCTCCGGCCGTCCGCGTCGCCGCCGCCTCCGCCCATTCCCGTCAAGTCGCAGCCGAACGCGCGAGAGAAAGCCAGAAGGCGAACACAGACGATACTCCGCGGGAACAGGAAGCAGGAGGGTTTGCAGTCGGTGGAGAAATAAGGGCCAGCAAGGCCTATTTATAGGAAAAGAGAGGGGGCGGGAAACTTCCCGCCGAAAGATGGGGTGCGGATAGCGAAAATTAATCCGACGGTTCGACTTCCCGCGCGCGAGCGCACCTCAAAGGTCGAGCCGGCACGGTTCTCGCCCGGCTGCAACCGCGGGAGACCAGCGCGGGCGAACCAACCCCAACCCGCACCCGCACGCCGTGCCGCGCGAGACGGGAGATTCCCGTCTAGCGAGCTCCTCGGCTCGCCCTCGCCCCGATCAGCGCGAAAGGAAGAACGGACGTTTCCCTTAACCCGCCCACAGAAAACAACAGAAAAGCAGCGCGATAATTTCAATACATCTCAGCAACAAAATAGTTAGGCCCATAGGCGGGCTAAAAGAGTCGCGAGCAATTATAAGTACAAGATAACGGCGAAATGACGATAACCCCGCGGTATCCCGCGAGCGAGGGGCAAACAACTGGGTCAGTACTCGACCCACTTCCACCTGTGCCGCCTCTTCGTTCCCGCTCGCGGCGGCACGCGAGGATCGTGGTAGTCGCGAACCGCCACCAGTTCCCGCTGAGCCATGCCGACCTGCTCTGTGGCGCTCCTAAGATGTCCCTCGGCCCGCGTTATATGCACGCCCGGCGAGGTGACGTCGTCGTCTTCCGCTTCACGCCGAGGGCCCTCCAGGACAGCGAGCCGGGCCTCAGTCTCGGCCTTGTCTTCATCAACCCTCCTTATGATCTCCTTCAACATCAGCGTGTGTTTCTGGAACAGCCGTGTCACCTGCCCCTTCATCCCGACCGCGTCGGTCGGGTCGCCCAGGTAGTCAGAAACGCTGTCCACGTCAGGCGGAGGCGAGTACCCTTCGCTCATCTCGGTCTCAGGAGAGGCCCTGTGAAAGCCTGCAAGCGAGACGAGTCAGAGGGAGCGAGCAAGAGACGAAGCCCCACGATAAAAACCAGCTCACCAGGGGTTGGCACATCGCCCGCACCGACAGATGGGCGAGAAGAGCCCGGCCGACCCTGAAAGTTCCCTCCCTCGAGGGTCTCAAGAGATTTCCCCAGCCCATGGGAGACCGCCGGACGGGGAGTTTCCGGAGGTGGGCGATCCAGACCTGGGGAACTCGCGATCTTCTCAGGCGACGGAGGCGGGGGACGATCCTCTCCCCGGTTCTCCACCTCCTCACAGGGAATCACCTGCAAAACAGGGAGTCAGGGGAATAGCGATAATCAGCGGAAGGCCACGTACCCCGGGGACGACCTCAGCACCCGCCGCCGAGCTGGAGGCCGGGCAGTCACCCGCCAGAGAACGCTCAACAATCTTTCCCTTCGCCGGCCTGAAGAGAGGGCCGGAAGATCCGCGTACTAGCCATGGGGCGGCCTCGAGGGCCTCCTCCTGAGTCTGCAGGACCGCTGCCGCCAGGCGAGCTCGCACCTCTTCGCTAATCGGCATCGAGAAACAAAAGTATGCTCAGAGAAAATAAAGGGGATCTGGGGAGCCTCCTACAGGGGTCAGCGGTATGTATTTATAGCCGGACAGTGGGGGCCCACCAAAAGATTCCCTGCCAGCTCAGCACAGTGCTCGCCGAACACGCGGGTTGGATGATTCTTTCCGAGCTTGATTCAAGCTCGAAAAGAGCGGGGATTGTGTACAACCCTGTGTCCGGCGAGCGGGCCCAGCCAGGGAGGTTGAGCGGGCCTGACCCCGCAACCCGCACCCGGGCGGCAAAACGGGCAAGGTCGGCAGAAAGGCCGGCTCGCTCCCGCCCATCTCAGGCGAGCGGGCTGGCGACCCGCGGCGAGCGAGCGAGACCCGCGGTCGGTGATCCGCCGGTCAACCCCCCCCCCCCCCCCCCCCCCACGCGCGACCAGGCTGCCGATCCGCCCGACGAAAGACAGGCAGCTCGCCCATACCGGCTCGCACTCGCCCAGCGAGGATGGACGAGTCCCAGAGCCAGGTCGCGCCCGCCTCTCGCGGGTGGAATCGGAGGCGAACTGAATCCCCATGGGTGCGAATAGCTATTCAGAACAGCGGAGCCTGGCTGTTGGCAGACCAGGTTGGACTGCGCATAGCTATCCAAAACAGCGGAGTTTGGCTGTTGGCAGACCCAACCAAGGGCCTTTTTGGTATTTCCAGGTCAGTTCTTTTGGTTATTGGCAGTTCAGATTCTGAAAATCTATAAATAAGACCCAAGGGGTACCTCAGAGGGCACGCTTTCAGTGCCTCCTTGCCCTCATTCTCAAGTGTTCTCTGAGGGTACCTTAGCTCGGCTCTTGGCTAAGGAGGGGAAGCGCTCAGAGATCTTCCGGGTTTGTGGTGGGACCTCCCTGCCGAGCCCTTGGGTCTGTCCTTTCTTGTCTCTCTCGTTGTTTTTCTTGCAGGTGCGAAGTAGGCACGAGACCACCCCTTCCCCAAGGGTCGAACTCCACAAGAGGCCGGTTTCCGGTTTTAACACTTAAATAAGCATTGAGTGATGTTAAGTTACTCAACACCATCTGTCTTGGCTCTTCATTGGAAGCGTTGAGTGAACCTGCCTCTCTCAACGCTTCTGGACTTAGAGAAATTCTGTTGGCTTTGTCTCAGCGCTTCCTTCTCGACTGTCTCAGCGGTTTCTTCTTCACAGCTGAGACTATCTCCTGTCTCAGCGGTTTCTTCTCAGCGGTTTCTTCTCAGCGGTCTCAACATTTTCTTCTTTTCAGCCGAGATAGTCTATTGTCTCAGTAGTTTCTTCTCAGCGGACTCAGTGGATTCTGCTTCACAGCTGAGACAATCTTCTGTCTCAGCGATTTTTTTCTCTGAACTGTCTCATCGCTTCCATCTTTATTAGAACCGTTGAGTGAACTTATTTCACTCAACGCTTCTGGACTTATACAAATTCCATCTTACTTGGTCTTAGTGGTTATGCTGAGACATACTTCTCAGTTGTCTCAGCGGTTTTGCCTTAGTCAATTTTTCTTTCTTTAGTTCTACGAAAGCTGAACTGAGCTCGATGAATTCTGACCTTTCAGCTTACTCTTTTTGTTCATAATTCTGAATCCCAAATTCTGAATGTTGCTCGATGAATGGTGAGCTGAGCTCGATGAATTTTGAGTCCCACACTTCTGAATTTAGCTCGATGAATGACAAGCCGAGCTCGACGTATTGTGAGCTGGGCTCGACGAATTCTGAATCTTTTAGCATACTTTTTTTCCTCACCTGGCTCGACGAATGTCGAGCTGAGCTCGACAAATTGAGAGCTAAGCTCGACGAATTCTGAATTTTCCAGCATAATCATTTCCTTCACCTGTTTAATCATAGACTATCTGCATGCATGAACTTGAGCATACATCAAATACATTATATGTGTATGTCACTGACCAGTTTGACTTCTTACAAATATAGGACATTGTGATCAATAGACCCAACACTTGGAAGCTATTCTGGAGGGTGAGGATGCCGGCCAGCCCAGCCCATCTCACGAGCTCGCTGATAATGTTCGGTCATCACCGATATTGCGTCATCGCCGAGCCAGAGTTGTTCTTTCATCCTTGCCAGCCGACCGCAATGCCCATGCTTGCGCGCATGCCCGCCAGCTCATCGAAAGCGACCTGAAGACGGCGGTCGTTCATCTCTATCCGCCGATCAATCTCGCTGATCATGTGGAAGCGGGCCTTGTAGTTCTCCAGGCTGGCGCGAAGTTCTTCCATCCTCGCCATCTTCACTTCCAAAGCTGAAATCTAGCGATGAGGCTCGCTAATGGCGAGTTGGTAAAACTTGGTCTCTAACTCGAGGTTGGCGCGAGCAGCAACATGGCAATATACGCTCCCAAACAGCCTGATGGAGTCGAGGAAGGCCGCTCCAGGAGTTGCAGGGCGATCTGTCAAATCAGAAGCAATGTCGCAAAGTCAAAAGTCGGCATCAATGATGAAATTAACACAACGACGATGCGAGTTACCTTGACGAGGGGATTGAGATCACCGTGGAGAGTGGCCGCGACCTAAAGATTCTCGCTGGCCTGAATAAGAGCCGCCAACGCATTCAGCGGGTCTCCCCTGCCGGCGACCTCTGTAGTCGCGATCCTCGTTCCTCGGCGGGTGGTAGTTAGGTCATTGCCTATCCGGCCTTCGAGCCGAGCTATCCAGCGGAGGAGGCAGTGGTAGTGTCGTACCCGACAACGATGTTCGTAAACTCATCAGGGGAGGTGGTAGAGGCCAAGTTGTGCTTGCTATCTGTCGCAAGGTTGAAGGGGCAGCAGGGGGTGGCAGAGGCGCAGGAATACTCGACTCCTATTGTGGTTTGGAGACAACACACTACAACAAATTGCACTTATATTAGGGACATAAATCGTTACAATAAGTACCAAAAATCATTACAAAAACTTTTTGTAACGAAAAAACTTTATGTAACAGTCGTCCTCTAAAGCTCGACGCTAAAACTTCTTGTAACGAATGAATTATTGTCGTTACAAATAAATTAATTGTAACAAACGATACTTCTTCACCCAAAAAAGATTCTTCCTCACAGTAAATTCGTTACAATAAATATTATTTCATTACGAATGTTTTTTTTCTCACAAAAAACCAGTTACGATAAATACTATTTCGTTACAAATGTTTTGTTTTTTCTTCACTAAAAATAAATTTAGTATGTTACTCTCCTCTGTTCATCATCATCAAGCAGGAAACAGCAGAATTGGTTTTGTAAAACTCAAGCACAGTAAAATTGATTTTACTATTCACTTTCTCACTTTCTAATAAACTGTTCATCATTAGATAAACAACAAACAGAGTATTTCTCTCCCTCTCAACGGAACACAAATAACTGCGGCAGCAACGAAAAATTTTCATCAATCATCGTATACAATCCACATGACTCACAAACAGGAAGTTAATTCAGCAATTGAAATCAATCAACAAAAATCCACTGCTCTCCAATTGAAATCAACAAAACGCAAGCATCAATCTCATAAACATATCAACAACTCAATAATACCCAATGGAAGCAGCACATAGAAATTTCCTCAACAGGAAACAAACACAAATAGCGTTCAAACATTCATCAATCTCTCCACACCCAAAACGAAAATACAAAACACATCCCTTTTTATAGGGTTACAAATAGAGAAGAAGAAAAAAAGGTAAAAGCGGCCAGCGTCGTGGGTGTACAACCCCGTATTCGCGAAAAGAGGGCCCCAAACAAGGCGCAAGACTTGGTGCACATTTTTAAGCTTTTTGGGAGTTTTGCACTCCTGGAGGCCAATTTTGGGTGGACCTGCGTAATATACTAGTAGGGGGAGGAAATATTTGTCTCTCCCCCCCCCCCCCCCCCCCGGGGCCCTTCGAAGAGTCGCCCAGGCCCCAGGCCACCCAAGCCGCCTCAGCCCGGCCAGGCCGCTGTCTCGCCAGGCCGCAGCTCGCCAGCCAGGCCGTCGTCTCGCCAAGCAGGCCGTCTCGTCAGGCCGCAGCTCGCCAGCCAGGCTGCCGTCTCGCCAAGAAGACCGTCTCGCTAGGCCGCAGCTCGCCAGCCAGGTCGCTGTCTTGCCAAGAAGACCGTCTCTCCAGGCCGCAACTCGCCAGCCAGGTCGCCGTCTCTCCAAGAAGACCGTCTCTCCAGGCCGCAGTTCGCCATCCATGCCGCCGTCTCTCCAAGAAGACCGTATCACCAAGCTGCAGCTCGCCAGCCAGGCCGTCGTCTCACTAAGAAGACCGTCTCGCCAGGCCACAGCTCGCCAGACAGGTCGTCGTCTCACCAAGTAGGCCATCTCGCCAAGCCGTAGGTTACCAGCCAGGCCGTCGTCTCGCCAAGAAGACCGTCTCACCAGGCCGCAGCTCGCCAGCCAGGACGACGTCTTGCCAAGAAGGTCGTCTCGCCAGGCCGCAGCTCGCAGGCCACCCAGCTCGCAGGCCTCCCAAGCTCGTAGGCCGCCCCAGCTCGTAGGCCGCCCAGCTCGCAGGCCGTCCCAGCTCGCAGGCCTCCCCAGCTCGCAGGCCGCCCAAGCCCGCAGGCCGCAACTCGCCCCAGGCCGCCAGCTCGCCCGGCCTAGTGATCGCCCAGCCTAGCTCGCCCGGCTTGAGGGACTACCCCTTTTGCCCCTGGTGGGCTACGAATAGTTGTTCAAAATAGAGAGATTTGGCTGTTGGCAGGCTAACCCGGGGGCAGTTCAGTAATTTTGGGACAGCGGAGAATTGTTATTTGCAGGCCATTCCCAAAAACTATAAATAGACCGTTAGGGGTGCCTTGGAGAGCATTGCTGCTTAGCCACTAAAATCTTCTCTCTTCATCCTCCAAGGCACCTAGCTCAGCATTGGCTAGGGAGGGGGAGATCACCAAGGACTTTTGGGTGTGAGGTGGGACCTCCACGTTAGAGCCGACGGTATGTTCTTAGTTTCCTGAGCCTTTGGTCCGTGACATCCCCGTGAGTTCAGTAAGTGTGAGGTCACCCCTTTCAAGGGATCCCAAACTCCACAGAGACCGATTTATCGGTGTTGGGTACATTGGTTTAAATGTACCTGATTTGAAGAAGCCTCACCCAACTCAATGATATACATCAAAATGTATTTGATGTGTTTTTGAGTTACTTGTGCAGGTTAAGTATTTGCAGGACTGAAGCAAAAATTTCTAAGTCCATGTGTCGACACCCATAGGGAAAGTGTCGACACTTAAGAAGACTTGTGTCGACACCCAGACAAGCAGTGTCGACACTTGGAGTCATTGTGTCGACACCTGGGATGCTGAGTCGACACCAGACACAAAATGTCGACACAAGGAGCTGTGTCGACACTCAATGAGGAAAGTACAGTAAAGCAGTGTCGACACTTAACAGCAGTGTCGACACCCAGTGAAGCTGTGTCTACACCAGAAAGTGTCGACACTTGGAGCTGTGTCGACACTCAGCAAAAGTCAGCAGAGACTAAGTATAAGTGTCGACACTCAGAACAATGTGTCGACACTCAATAGAAGAGTCAGCACTTGAAGTAAGTGTCGACACTCAGAACAATGTGTCGACACTCAACAGAAGAGTCAACACATGAAGTAAGTGTCGACACCTAGAACAATGTGTCGACACTCAACAGAAGACTCAACACTTGAAGAAAGTGTCGACACATGGAGCTGTGTCGACACTTAGCAAAAAAACAGAAAGATCAAATTATTCTAAGTACAAGTGTCGACACTAAGGGAATGTGTCGACACTCAGCTGAAGTCTCAACAGAAGAATCAAGTGTCGACATAAGGAGCTGTGTCGACACTCAGCAAGTATCAACATAGAAGACTATGTGTCGACACCAAGAAGCAGTGTCGACACTTAACAGATTCAACACAAGAAGTTGTGTCGACACAAAGGAGATGTGTCGACACTTAGAAGAATTCAGCAAAAGATAGAAGATCAAGTACTTGTGTCGACACTCCATTTCAGTGTCGACACATGCAGAAGAAACTGTGTCGAGACATACAAGGAGTTGTGCCGACACCTTTTAGACTTGTGTCGACACTTACACAACTTGTGTCGACACTTGGTCTATAAGTGTCGACACTTAAAGACAGAAAGTCTCGACACTTTCAGACAGTTAGAGAATTTTCAAGAACTGACTGGATGACTTGACAGCTGCCGTTCCAGCCGGTCTACAGCACCTGTCAAAGATGTCAGAATTCAGTTATGGACCGGACCAGCCGGTTACCATGAATAAGGCCTATAAATAGGCTCATACAGTCTACAGAAACTGTTGTTGTAGTTGTTGAAAAAGTTGTTGAAGCAATTCAAAAAGTGGTTCACAGAGTTATTGATCAAGGATCAAATCAAGAAGATCTTGCAGTCCAAGTGCAGATCTAAGAAGTTGGAGAGAGAGGGCTCCATCCAAGAAATCAGCCGTTGGAACTAGGCTGAGAAGAAGGATTCAGTTTTAATTCTGGATCTTAAGAAGCAGAGGTCAAGGATCAACTGTAGGAGGATTCAATCTTATTCAGTTCTACTTTCAAGAAGCTTTGAAGAAAGCTAAGTCAGATTGTTTCCAGCTGAGTTCTTCCAAGAACTCATCAAGAAACTCACAACTCCCCTCTATTGTTTCTGAGTTACTGAGTTATTATTTGTAAAATCATTTTTATCTGGTAGGATCCTTTGGATCTGAGTGATTGTAAGCCTGTAATTATAAAGGCTGAGGGTAGGGCTTGAGAGCCTGAGTGTAGGAGATTGTAATCTCTGAGTGTAGACCTTGTTGGCTGAGTGTAGGCCTTGTTGGTTGAGTGTAGGCCTGGGTGGCTGAGTGTAGGCCTTTGTGGCTGAGTGTAGGCTTTGTGGAAAAGCTGAGTTGTAGGGCCTTGGGCCTGAGGTGTAGGAACCAATTTGGGTTCTGAGACAGTGGTGAAGTTTGGCAGAATCTAGTACACTTCTAGATAGGCGAAGGGGGAAAGTGGATGTACCCAAATCTTGGGGAACCACAATAAAACTATGTGTCTGCTGTGATGTATTGTGATTTGTTGTGTATGCTTTGTGATTGCAGATTCAGTCTAAGGTAAATTACAGATTCAAGAAAATCAAGAACCATGGGTTCTTCTGAGAATCACAAGGAATTGGGTTCCATGAGATTACCTATATGTAGAAAGGAAATCTTGGGGATTTGGAAGGAAAGGGTAAGGCTGTTTATGGAGGCCTCAGACCCTAGGATTTACATCACAGTCAAAGAGGGGTCTTATGTGCCCATGAAGATCTCTGTTCTAGATGTAAATCAGAGAACACCATAGGATTTCTCTGAAATGACTAAGGATGAGATTGTTCTAGCCACCATGGATAAGAGGGCACAAAACATTATAGTGAGTGTCATAGATGATGCAACATTTCAAAATCTTATACACTGTAAGACAGCCAAAGATATGTGGGACACTCTTATTGTGTATATGGAGGGTTCTGAAGAAGTTAGACAAGATAGAAAATCCTTTCTAAATCAAGAGTATGAAAGTTTTAGACAAGTAAAGGGTGATAGCATAACTGAGTGCTATAAGAAGTTCTACAGAATAGTAAATGAACTCATGTCTTATGGAAGAGAGTTCAGCAATTATGAACTAAATGACAAGTTCCTAAGGTCCCTAACTAAAGATTGGGACACAAAGATTTGTGTCATTAGAGAAATGGCTAAGTTGGGAGAAATTCCTCCACCTACACTGTTTGGTAAGTTATTGTCTTATGAAATGCAATTGACAGTGAGAAAAGAGGAGGAGAAATCAACAAGAACTGAACACAAGGAAAGAACTGTAGCCTTCAAGACAAAAGCCTCCAGAAAGTGCAGGAATAAGTCACCAACTTCACCTCCAGAGGTAGTTGAATCAGAGTCAGATGAGTCAGTCAGCACAAAATCTGAAAGCAGTGAAAGTGATGAAGACTTTGCTGCCTTCACTAGACACTTTCAGAAATTCTTGAAGAAGAAACAGTGGAGGACAAAGCCCTCTACTTCAAAAGTAAAAGAAGATTTTTATCAGGATAAAAAGGCTTCAAAGAAGGACAGGAAGAGGACAAAATCTAGCAAGGCAACTGGGTCTAAGATAGTGTGCTATTGCTGCAATAGACAAGGCCATGTTATTGCAGATTGTCCTGAAAAGAGAAAAGAGTCTAGTGACAGGAAAAAGACTCATTTTAAAGGCAAGAAAGAGAAGTCTTTTGTAGCCAAGAAAGAGAAGACTCTATCAGATATCTCTTCAGAAACTGAGTCTGATGCTGAGGCATGCATAGGGCTGTTTGCTGAAGAAGAAGAAGAAGAATTCATGCAGATAATGGAGTCTATTTATGAACAAGAAGATTGTCAGTGCCAAGGACTAATGGCATTGACTGAGAGTGACAAAATCCTGGAGCAGCCAGGACCCAGTAAGAATTCTTTGGGTTCTAAGGTTCATTAATCTGTTTTGCAGGTGAGTCCAAGTGGCCATACCCCAACATGGTACTTGGACAGTGGATGTTCCAGACATATGACTGGAACAAGAGGATTACTAAAGGACTATATTCCAATAAAAGATGGTCCAAAAGTCACCTTTGGTGGTTCTGAAAAAGGAATCATCAAAGGATTTGGTAACATTTCTAGCAACTTGGTTACCATTACTCAAGTGGCTTATGTTAAAGGGTTAAAACACAACCTAATAAGTATAAGTCAATTAAGTGATGTAGGGTATGACATCTCATTTGTTAAAAATGGTTGTCATATCAAGAGGTCAAGTGATCAAGAGATCATTTTGACAGGTTATAGGAAGAGGAATGTCTACTGCCTAGACATTATGATTGAGAACAATGGTTCTCCAGTGTGTCTTGTAGCTGATGAGACAGTCTCTCATTGTGTCAAATGGCACAAGAGGCTTGCCCATCTTAACTACAAGACTATTAGCAAACTCTTTAGCAAAGAGTTAGTGAGGAATGGTCCTCAAGTTAAGTATGTTAAAGATGGTGTTTGCTTAGCCTGTCAAAAGGGCAAGCAGACTAAATCCATCTTTAGAAGCATAGAGAACAAAGATGTTGTGAGGTGTTTATACCTCTTGCATTTGGATCTCTTTGGTCCAATGCCAGTTCACAGCTTAGGTAGGAAGGTCTATACCCTTGTAGTTGTAGATGACTACTCAAGGTTTTCCTGGGTGTTCTTCTTAAGACAGAAATCTGAAACACCTAGTGTCTTCCATAGCTTTATCAAGCAAATTCAGAATGAACTAGACAGTACAGTGGTCAAGATTAGAAGTGACCATGGTACTGAATTTCAGTCTGATAGCATGACAAAATTATGTGAAGACTTTGGGATATTTCAAGAATTCTCTTCACCTAAAACACCTCAGCAAAATGACATTGCTGAGAGGAAGAATATGACCTTGATAGAGGCTGGTAGGACCCTATTAAGTGATACTTCACTACCAGAGTATTTCTGGGCTGAAGCAGTTAACACTGCATGCCATGTTATAAATAGGGCTACCATCACTAAAGGCCTCAACAAGACCCCCTATGAAGTTGTGAAAGGCAGGAAACCAAACCTATCCTATTTCAGGATCTTTAGTTGCAAATGCTTCATACTTAACAATGGGAAGTCTTACTTGACTAAGTTTGCTGCCAAGTCCCAAGAGGGAATTTTTGTTGGGTACAGCAATAACAGTAAGGCTTATAGAGTCTACAACTTAACTACACAAGTTGTAGAAGAATCTGTGCATGTAGTTTTTATGAGACTAAACTTATTAACAATGAGTTGTCTAGTACTGTATGCAGCCCCGCGGGTTTAACAAAGAAGATGGACAAGCTTACTATAGAAGAAGTACCTGCTGCAAGACAGCAAGTAGAAGACAGTAGCTGTTGTCTAGGGGGAGAACTACATGTACCAATTGATGATGAAGTTCAAGGAATACAGCATGATGGAGATGCTGAAGAGGTTCAACCAGAAGTTATGATGCCTCCAGCCAACAGGCATCTTAGATATCATCCAGTAGAGCAGATTATTGGAGATCCAAGACAAGGAGTACAAACCAGGAGCAGATACATGAATGCAGCAATCTACTCCAGTTTTCTATCTCAAGTTGAACCTAAGAAGTTTGAAGAAGCAATACAAGATCCACAATGGACTGAAGCAATGCAAGAAGAGCTTAATCAGTTCAAGAGGTGCAAGGTCTGGGAACTTGTTCCTAAACCTAAAGACCACAATGTAATAGGAACCAAGTGGATCTACAGGAATAAGATGGATGAACAAGGGGTCATCATTAAGAATAAAGCAAGACTGGTTGCTAAAGGATATAGGCAAGAAGAAGGTATTGACTTTGATCAAACCTTTGCTCCAGTAGCCAGACTGGAAGCCATAAGGATGTTCTTGGCCTATGCAACCTATCAAGGATTCAAGGTTTACCAAATGGATGTCAAGTCAGCATTCCTGAATGGTAATCTTAAAGAAGAAGTCTATGTGGAACAGCCTTCAGGTTTTGTTGATCCAACTCTACCTCATCATGTCTATAGACTTAGGAAAGCTTTATATGGGTTAAAGCAAGCCCCTAGGGCTTGGTATGAAACCCTATCTAGTTTCCTCATTGAGAACAAGTTCTCAAGGGGGAAAATAGATAAGACTCTATTCCTTAGGGAATCTAGAGGCAAAGTTATACTAGTCCAAATATATGTAGATGACATTATATTTGGGTCTACTGAAAACAGTCTTTGCAAAAAGTTTGCAAAACTTATGCAAGGTCAATTTGAGATGAGTAGTATGGGAGAGCTGAAGTTTTTCTTGGGTCTCCAAGTTAAATAGACTGAAAGTGGTTTATCCATATGTCAGTCCAAGTTCACCCTAGAACTCATAAGGAAGTATGGTATGGATTCATTCAGTACCATAAAGACTCCTATGGGGTCAAGTATGTCTCTTAGCAAGGATGATGCAGGGAAACCTGTGGATGAAACCTTGTATAGAGGGATAGTTGGCTCCCTATTATACTTGACTGCTAGTAGATCAGATATCATGTATGCTACATGTGTCTGTGCAAGGTATCAAGCCTGCCCTAAAGAGTCTCATTTGACAGCAGTCAAAAGAATATTGAGATATCTAAAGGGCACTCCCTATCTAGGCCTCTGGTACCCTAGGAATGGAGATTTTGATCTAACATGTTATTCAGATGCAGACTTTGTAAGATGCAAAGAAGATAGAAAAAGCACTACTGGAACCTGTCAATTCTTAGGTGGGAGACTAATTTCATGGAGTAGCAAAAAGCAAACCAGTGTGGCTATCTCCACTACAGAGTCAGAGTATGTGGCTGCAGGAAGTTGCTGTGCTCAACTTCTGTGGATACAACATCAGCTAGAGGACTATGGATTTCAGGTAAGTAGAACTCCACTCTTCTGTGATTCTACAAGTGCTATTTCAATAGCTAATAATCATGTATCTCATAGTAGAACTAAACATATTGAAATTAAATATCATTTTCTTAGGGAGCATGTAGAAAGAGAAGATATTTTACTTGAATATGTTAAAACTGATAATCAAGTAGCTGATATGTTTACTAAGCCCCTAGAAGAAGCTAAGTTCAATAGATTTAAAATTGAACTAGGAATGATAAACTTAGAGTAAGTTTACAGAATTGCAATTCGCTAAGTAAAAAGATGTCGACACATAGACAAGTCTATGTCGACACAGAATAGTAGGTGCCGACACTTCAGGAAATAGGTGTCGACACATCTAGGAAGTTGGTGTCGACACTTCAGAATATTAGTGTCGACACATGCCAAGTAGGTGTCGACACATCCAAAGTTGTGTCGACACTTAGTATTTACACAGAATTTTCTTAGTAAAGTCTCGACAATGTGTCAAGTTATGTTGTGTCGACACATAACCAAGTGTCGACACATAAAATCTGTTGACTAAACTTGTGTCGACACATATGTGTAGAGACATTATCAGTCAGTGTCGACACTTATTGCCATTGTCGACACATTTTAAGTTAGCTGTCCCGCCTGTTCATCTTCAAAATCACAAAGGTATAAATAGGGTTTTGTCTTTGTTTGTCGACACGCTTTCAAAGTTTCGAGACCAAACTTCTGTGTCGACACCTCTCTTCACTCAAGACAAACTCTACAAACCCTAATGGCGCCTAAGCTTGAAGAAAATGTCAACGAAGGATATGAGCTGGTGCACGGCGCTTTCAATGATGCTGATCAAGAAATCCGGCGGTCGTAACCCTAGTCGCAGATTCCGGATTAGAATATTTAGTTTCAGAACCTACTAAAATATGGAAGAAAGAGGTTCTTGAATTCCTAAATGGAGTTGAAGTGGATGAATCTGGATACAGAATCAAATCCAGAGTTCATGGAACAAAGGTTAAGTTATCACCAAAAAGTCTGAGGAAGAATCTACAGCTTCCAAGAACTCAAGAGGAAGATGAAGTTACTGCATCAAGGACCAGGGAAGCTCTAACCTGGTGTGGACTTGATCCTAAGATGAAGCTAGGATCTGTGTTTAACAGGAAAGGCATGAACAGCCAAGGCAAATTCATGTCTGAAATTGTTGGAAAGGTCATCCTAAGCAAGCCAGGAGGGCATGACAGAGTGTCTGCCTCTATGTTTAGTATAATGACAAGGATTATCTTCTCTCTAAAAACTGACTGGTCAATGATAGTTTATGAGAAGATTAAGGAAGGTCTGAAGAAGCCCAACCTGGGCAGAATTATAAGTTTATACCTAGCTGGTGTCATACCAGAGGTAATGCAACAAGCTGCAGGAAGCAAGATAAATCATATGAGAAGGATGGATCTGAGGATCTTTTCTAGATGGGACAGGGTGTTGTCAAAGGAAATGCCAACCCCTGAGAAGATAGTTACTGAGAAGGAGATTCCTCCAAAGAAGAAAAGAAAGACTGCTCCAGTGGCACAAGTGTCCACTAGCAGCTCTGATAGTGAAGAACAGGTTGTCTTCACTCCAGATGAGCATGAGGAAGAGCCTGCAGTGAAGTCTCCTGCTCCTCGGGATGATGCTGAGATCCAGGGGGAGCTACCTCAAGCTAGCCCCATCCATAAGGATCAAAGACAGGGGGAGCTTCCAGTGAGCTTCCAGTTGTAACTGAACCCACTACACTGGAAAGTGAACAAGCAACAAACATCATACTAGAGGTAATCACTGAACTAAACACTTTAGAATTTTCTATGGAAGATACTGATTTGTCTGATGATCATCAGCAAACTCAGCTGAATAGTCAAGTTTCAGATGCTGTTAGAGAAGACCCATCTGCTGTACTAGAAGTGGTTCCTGATCCAGTGGTTGACGAGCCCAGAATTACTCCAGCTCCTTCACCACAAGAATACGCCATGGAAGATTTATTCCTAAATCTAGACCAACAAGATTTTGACATGGACAAGGATGGTGCTGAGAAAGAGAATGCTGCTGCTGAGGGGGAGCAAGTGCACATTATGGAAGAGCCTGTAAGGCAAGAATCTGAGAAGGCACAAGATGTGCACACTGAAAGGCCTCCAAGCCCTAAGGAGAGGGTGGATATAGCCAGCACCTCTGCATCAGAAGATGAGGAAGCTGAAAGGGCAAAGAAAAAGAAACTTTATGTCTTCAGGAGAAGAAGCCAGAGTTACAAGAAGGCTCTCCAAACAGTTGCACCACAGCCTATAATTCAACCAGCCCCAGCCATTGATTATAGTGCACTGATGGTGGCAATGCAAATCAAGTTGGATGAGCAAAGGCAGGCCATAGAGAAATATGTAGATGAAGGGCAAAAATCACTCCAATTTGATCTGGCCCAGGATATAAAATCAATCAGGTTTGAGATGAATCTCAACAAAAAGGAGATGACTGACTGCTTCCACAAGGGTGGGAATGCAGTAGTCTATCTTGCAAACTCACCAGGAAAAGATAAAGGCACAAGTGGATGACATAGCTGTAAAACAAGGTTATGTTCTTGAGAATCAGCTAAGAATGAATGACAACCTTACTGAATCCCACAATGTCATAGTCACAGAACTGAAGAATCTGGCTGCAGGGCAGACTCCAGCTATAGCAAAGGCAGATTTTGACAAAGTATTTCTAGAAGAACTCACTGCTCTTAACACTGCCATCCAAGATTCACAGAAGCTGATAACTGACAAACTCCAAAGGCTAAAACCTTTCTTTAAAGATGGAGTAAATTACTTGGATAATCAAGTCAGATTTCAGAAGGATGATGTGAGAGATCATATTGAAAGAGAAGTCATAAAGGGGGAGAGAGTGTTAGTCTAGGCAAGTTCTGATCATGCAAAATGGATATCAAATTCAATCAGGGCTACACTGGGATACCCTCCTCTTTGTGATGATGACAATGTGGCAGAATCTGGGATTCAACCTGCATATCTAGGAGGGGAGCAAGCTGAAGTGGCTCAAGTCATATACCCTCCTCCAGATTTTGACATGATTCATGCTGATGTACAGACCATGTACAGCCCACCTGGGGGCAAGGACAATGTTATTCTTGAGAAAGTGGTGCAGCCTATTTCTGAAGCTATGCAAGAGGCATTGCAGAAAGAGGAAGAGACAAGACTGTCTAAGAGAGGTTTAGGGAACAAGCAGAACAAAGGCCAGACTTTGAACAGTGAGCCTACCTCTATGAACATTTATTAACTGCCTGGAAGCTGCCAAAGACAACATTCAAGACAGGAACAAGTGGTTCTCTGAAGTTGAATGGAGAAAACATGAAACCAGACAAGAGGCAATTGTTCAATACAGAAGGAAGGCAAAGATGGGAAAGCTACCTCCTACAGCTCAGGAGCCTAGCAAGTACTTTCCTAAGCCATACCATTATTTTGAGAGGCAGAAGATCAAAGCTGAAGAACTTAAAAAGAAAGATCTGAAAGGCAAGAAGCCTGCTGATGCTGAAACTACTGTTGCTCCTGTCCAAGCTAAAGTTCAAGCTGGCAAAGGTATAGTGATTAAGGAGCCAGAACAAAAATAGATTTAGAATTTTCTTGAAGTTTATTTTGTAATCTTTTGGATGTAAAACATTTAGTGAACTTCTGAAAATGTATAAGACAGATATTAGAACAATATATGATTAATATATTTCATGTCTGTTCTGTGAATATGTCTATGTCTATTTCTTATTTGTTCTGTGATGGTGAATTTGTATACATGTGAAATTGATACATGTTTATGTTTACCCTGCTGTACATTATTCTGCTTTACATCATTTTGTAATCTTAATTATGAATGGTGTATATTATTGACTAAGGGTTATGACTTCTCCAAATAGGGGGAGATTGTTGGGTACATTGCTTTAAATGTACCTGATTTGAAGAAGTCTCACCCAACTCAATGATATACATCAAAATGTATTTGATGTGTTTTTGAGTTACTTGTGCAGGTTAAGTATTTGCAGGACTGAAGCAAAAATTTCTAAGTTCATGTGTCGACACCCAGAGGGAAAGTGTCGACACTTAAGAAGACTTGTGTCGACACCCAGACAAGCAGTGTCGACACTTGGAGTCATTGTGTCGACACCTGGGATGCTGAGTCGACACCAGACACAAAGTGTCGACACAAGGAGCTGTGTCGACACTCAATGAGGAAAGTACAATAAAGCAGTGTCGACACTTAACAGCAGTGTCGACACCCTGTGAAGCTGTGTCTACACCAGAAAGTGTCGACACTTGGAGCTGTGTCGACACTCAGCAAAAGTCAGCAGAGACTAAGTATAAGTGTCGACACTCAGAACAATGTGTCGACACTCAACAGAAGAGTCAGCACTTGAAGTAAGTGTCGACACTCAGAACAATGTGTCGACACTCAACAGAAGAGTCAACACATGAAGTAAGTGTCGACACCTAGAACAATGTGTCGAACCTCAACAGAAGACTCAACACTTGAAGAAAGTGTCGACACATGGAGCTGTGTCGACACTTAGCAAAAAAAAACAGAAAGATCAAATTATTCTAAGTACAAGTGTCGACACTAGGGAATGTGTCGACACTCAACTGAAGTCTCAATAGAAGAATCAAGTGTCGACACAAGGAGCTGTGTCGACACTCAGCAAGTATCAACATAGAAGACTATGTGTCGACACAAGAAGCAGTGTCGACACTTAACAGAAACACAAGAAGTTGTGTCGACACAAAGGAGATGTGTCGACACTTAGAAGAATTCAGCAAAAGATAGAAGATCAAGTACTTGTGTCGACACTCCATTTCAGTGTCGACACATGCAGAAGAAACTGTGTCGAGACATACAAGGAGTTGTGTCGACACCTTATAGACTTGTGTCGACACTTACACAACTTGTGTCGACACTTGGTCTATAAGTGTCGACACTTAAAGACAGAAAGTCTGGACACTTTCAGACAGTTAGAGAATTTTCAAGAACTGACTGGATGACTTGACAGCTGCCGTTCCAGCCGGTCTACAGCACCTGTCAAAGATGTCAGAATTCAGTTATGGACCGGACCAGCCGGTTACCATGAAGAAGGCCTATAAATAGGCTCATACAGTCTACAGAAACTGTTGTTGTAGTTGTTGAAGAAGTTGTTGAAGCAATTCAAAAAGTGGTTCACAGAGTTATTGATCAAGGATCAAATCAAGAAGATCTTGCTGTCCAAGTGCAGATCTAAGAAGTTAGAGAGAGAGGGCTCCATCCAAGAAATCAGCCGTTGGAACTAAGCTGAGAAGAAGGATTCAGTTTTAATTCTGGATCTTAAGAAGCAGAGGTCAAGGATCAACTGCAGGAGGATTCAATCTTATTCAGTTCTACTTTCAAGAAGTTTTGAAGAAAGCTAAGTCAGATTGTTTCCAGCTGAGTTCTTCCAAGAACTCATCAAGAAACTCACAACTCCCCTCTATTGTTTCTGAGTTGTTGAGTTATTATTTGTAAAATCATTTTTATCTAGTAGGATCCTTTGGATCTGAGTGATTGTAAGCCTGTAATTATAAAGGCTGAGGGTAGGGCTTGAGAGCCTGAGTGTAGGAGATTGTAATCTCTGAGTGTAGGCCTTGTTGGCTGAGTGTAGGCCTTGTTGGCTGAGTGTAGGCCTGGGTGGCTGAGTGTAGGCCTTTGTGGCTGAGTGTAGGCTTTGTGGAAAAGCTGAGTTGTAGGGCCTTGGGCCTGAGGTGTAGGAACCAATTTGGGTTTTGAGACAGTGGTGAAGTTTGGCCGAATCTAGTACACTGCTAGATAGGCGAAGGGGGAAAGTGGATGTACCCAAATCTTGGGGAACCACTATAAAACTCTGTGTCTGCTGTGCTGTGTTGTGATTTGTTGTGTATGCTTTGTGATTGCTGTGCAAAAGTAGTTAGAATTCTATGATATAACTGTTTGCTGCCATTAAAGTTTAAAAAGGATTAGGTCACCTATTCACCCCCCCCCCCTCTAGGTGTTTAGGTACTATATCTTTCAATCAGTTTCAACATCTTGGTGCGGTGAGTATGGAGAGTGACCAACACAGAAGATCTCGGGAGAGTGTCATGGCTGGAGGTCAAGAAAGTAGTGATGATGTCGGTGAGCTCCCCAACCCAGGACCCTTTGTGGGAAGAGAAGAGTTCATGGCATCCATCCAAGACATCATGGAGATGCTGTGAAATATTGCTCCTCGGGGTGGCAGCTTCACTCCAACTCCCCAGGAGCTAGCTCGCCCCCCCCCCCTCTTGACGAGTCGACTCCCAGGGGTCTAGGCGAGGTGACCCCACCCGGGGTAGAAGGAAATGTACCAGGAAGACTGCTAGGGAAAGAGAGAATGGGAGATGGGATCGAGCGAGACCTCACCGGCCGGGAGTTGTTCTCCAGCCCGGTGAGTGCCAGCCTTCCAGGTGAGCAGGTCGCGCGAGTAGAGGTGACGAGATCACCCCCCAGGGGGTCACACTTCAGCGAGATGATCATCTCAGCTCCCGTTCCTGAGGGGTTCAGAGAGCCTGACGTGGCTTACTATACCCGGAAAGATGACCTCGTCCAGCACCTGCAGTGGTTTGAGGATGTCGTCTCCATAAGGCCGATGACAGATGCCTTCAAGTGTCGCCTCTTCGTGATCACGTTGAAGGATATGGCAAGGTACTGGTTCCACCAACTGCCACCGGGATCGATCTATGGGTCCGAGGACTTGAGCCGGAGCTCTCAGCTTCGCTTCTCCACCTCCAAGAAGAGGAAGAAGAGTTCTGAGTCCATCTTCCTGATAAGGCAGGGGGCCGAGGAGTCGCTGGCCCATTACATTGACAGGTTCCAAGAGAAGATCCTGGATGTCCAGGAGATGCCAGAGTATGCCGTCCAGGTGGCTTTCACAGTTGGGTTACGCGAGGGGTTCTTCAAGATGAGCCTGACCCGAAAGGCCCCCTTTCCTTCGAAAAGCTAATAGAAAGGGTGGCAGAGGAGATAGCAGCTGAGGTAGCCAAGTTGAAATTTGTTAAGAAGTTGGCAAGATTGACAGAGGCATAGTTAAAGGAGCAAGGTGGCTCGAGGCATCAGGGGGGAGAAGGAGAGAGGAGCAGAGAGCTCAGGTGCTCTAGGGACCTCAAGAAGGTCACGAGCCAGGTCAGAGTCAACATGGACCCGCTCAGGGTCCAGGAAGAGGTCTAATCCAAGGTGGGGGATTGTCATGGAGGCCAAGGGAGGTTCAACTTCCAAAGGCAAGCCCCTAGGCAGCTCCTACCCCCACCATAGCAAGCGATGGAGATTGGTCGAAGGGAGAGGAAGAACTGCGCGGGAAGGAGAAGAGTTAGAGTAGAGTTACCCTACTGTAAGTTACACTAGGAGGAAGGCCATAGAACAGCTACTTGCCCCGAATTCTTGTAGTTAAGAAGGACAAGGGCTCCGGCACCACAACCTCATCGGCCTCAACAAGCGCAAGAGATGGTGCGGATTGAAGAAGTATAGCCCGAGGTGGTAGGGGAGAGATGTGAGGACAGGGTTGATGTGGGCACCTGGGGAGGGATCCGATGATTCACGGGGGAAGAGGGATGTAAGAAAGAAGTGGATCATCTATTGTAATGAACTTTTCTTGCATTGTATCAACTATAATTGAAGACAGGGACCGTCGAACAATATTTGTGACCCATAAAAGACCTCACCTCGAGATGATTCCACTGCCAGGCTCCCACTAACTGTCGGGGCAGGTTGATCTCTCGGAAGGGTGAGTAGACCTCACCTCGAGATGATTATGCTATCAGGCTCCTGCTAGCTGGCAGGGCAGGTTGATCTCTCGGAGGGGTGAGTAGGTCTCACCTCGAGATGTTTCTGCTGTCAGGCTCTCACTAGCTGGCATGGTAGGTTGATCTCTCGGAGGGGGAGTAGGTCTCACCTCGAGATGATTCCGATGTCAGGCTCCTACTAGTTGGCAGGGCAGGTTGATCTCTCGAAGGAGGAGTAGGTCTCACCTCGAGATGATTCCGCTGTCAGGCTCCCACTAGCTGGCAGGGCAGGTTGATCTCTCTGAAGGGGAGTAGGTCTCACCTCGAGATGATTCCGCTGTCAGGCTCCTACTAGCAAGCAGGGCAGGTTGATCACTCAGAGGGGGAGTAGGTCTCACCTCGAGATGATTTCGTTGTCAGGCTCCTACTAGATGACAGGGCAGATTGATCTCTCGGAGGGGGAGTAGGTCTCACCTCGAGATAATTCCATTGTCAGGCTCCCACTAGCTGCCAGGGCAGGTTGATCTCTCAGAGTGGGGGTAGGTCTCACCTCGAGATGATTCCGCTATCAGGCTCCCACTAGCTAGCAAGGCAGGTTGATCTCTCGAAGGGGGAGTAGGTCTCACCTCGAGATGATCCCACTGTTAGGCTCCCACTAGCTGGCAGTGTAGGTTAATCTCTCGGAGGGGGAATAGGCCACACCTCAAGTTGATTCCACTGTCAGGCTCCCACTAGCTGGCAGGGCAGGTTGATTTCTCGGAGGGAGAGTAGGTCTCACCTCGAGATGATTCCGCTGTTAGGCTCCCACTAGCTGGCAGGGTAGGTTGATCTCTCGGAGGGGGAGTAGGTCTCACCTCGAGATGATTCTGCTGTCAGGCTCCCACTAGCTGGCAGGGCAGGTTGATCTCTCTGAGGGGTGAGTAGGTCTCACCTCGAGATGATTCCGCTGTCAGGCTCCCACTAGCTAGCAGGCAGGTTGATCTCTCGGAGGGGTGAGTAGGTTCCACCTCGAGATGATTCCGCTGCCAGGCTCCCACTAGCTGGCAGGGCAGGTTGATCTCTCGGAGGGGTGAGTAGGTTCCACCTCGAGATGATTCCACTGTCAGGCTCCCACTAGCTGCCAGGATAGGTTTCTCTCGGAGGGGTGAGTTGGTTCCACCTCGAGATGATTCCGCTGCCATGCTCCCACAAGCTGGCAGGGCAGGTTGATGTCTCGGAGGGGTGAGTAGGTTCCACCTCGAGATGATTCTGCTGCCAAGCTCCACTAGCTGGCAGGGCAGGTTGATCTCTCGGAGGGGTGAGTAGGCCTCACCTCGAGATAATTCCGCTGCCAGGCTCCCACTAGCTGACAGGGCAGGTTGATATATCGGAGGGGGGGAGTAGGTCTCGCCTCTAGATGATTTCGCTACCAGGCTCCCACTAGTTGGCAGGGCAGGTTGATCTCTCGGAGGGGGGAGTAGGTCTCACCTCGAGATGATTCCGCTATCAGGCACCCACTAGCTGGCAGGGCAGGTTGATCTCTCGGAGGGATGAGTAGGTTCCAACTCGAGATGATTCCGCTACCAGGCTCCAACTAGCTTGCAGGGCAGGTTGATCTTGTTGAATTCTGTGAAGTGAAAGTGGGTGAATGGAAGGCTTGGGAAACCTATCCGCGCGGACTACGCGAACAGGGTTGGCGGACTGCTAGGTCGGCAGGGATGTTGCAGGCGGTTTGCTCTATGGCGGCCTGGGCGGTCTGTTCGCGCGGACTACGCGGACAGCAGCGGCGGTCTGGCAGGCCAGTGTATACTCAGCAGGCGGTTTACTCCCAGGAAGTAACCGGGCGGATAGCAATGTTATCCGCGGAGTCCGGCTTGAAGCGGACTGAAGAACTGGAGCTCGGCAGACCGGTTTGGCAGTTGCCTTGGTCTTGCTCCAGTGAAGCGGCAAGTAGAAGTCGCGGAGACCGCCGGTCAGCGCGGACAGGAACTGGAGGTCGCCCGGTATGGCGGGCTAGATCCAGTGTCCGCCAGTAAGTGCGGACTGGCCCTTGTGGCCAGCGGACTGGACTTGGTGGGACTTGAACCAAGTCCAGGATGGCTCAGTCCGGGGAGATCGCGCAGTGGAGCGCGGGCTGGTTTCTCAGTCCGCCAAGCGTAGTAGAAGTGCAGTTGCCTTGTTTGCTAGCTTGGGGAAATGCGGACTGGAGAATTGCTTGTGCAGGAGCGTGCGGACTGGAGCCGGAGTCCGCTGAGTCCGGAATAGCCTTGTGACGAGGTAATGGACTCAGGAGTTGCAGACTGGAGTCTGATGTTAGCGGACTGGATTGGCGTGTCCGCTAAGTCCGGAGGTGCCTTAGCAATGAGGTAATGGACTTGGGATATGCTGACGGAAGTCGGGTGTCCGCTGAGTCCGGCAGGTGCCTTGATGGCGAGGCTGCGGGCTCGGGGTTTGCGGGCTGATGCCTTGTCCGCAGAATGGCGGACACGGCTTTTGTGGAGTCTGGCTGTGGTGGTCCTGGCTTGGTCTCTGGCGACAAGGCGGACTGGATATTGGAGTCCGGCCTTGGAGAAGCTGGGGCGGACTAGCTATCTACACAGGAGCGGCGAACTGGTATGTGTGTCCGCGGGCTGGCGGACACACTTGTTCTAGCTGCGGGTTGTGGCGGTGATCCTATCGGCTAGGGCGGTGACCATACTCATCGTCGTGCCTATAAATAGGACTCATGTCACATCAGGAAAAAGGAACCTGGACCGAAGTAAGTGAACAGTAATTGAGCTCGCGTAAGTTGCTGCGGCCTGGACTTTGTGTCCGCGCGGATAGAGAGTTGACCCGGTTGTGCTGTGCAGGTTGTGCGGATAGCGCTGGAAAGCCAGGACTTGGCTCTGATTGCGGTCAGGGACAGTGCGGACTCTGCGGTTAAGCAACAGGCGGTAAACAGCAGGTCGCGGATAGCGACCAGGCGGTCTTCTCTTTGGCGACTTGGTTCGGGGTTCAGGAAGTCGCCTGCTTCAGGCGGACTGTTCCATTCGGTGACGCAGCTTGTGCGGTCGGGCGGCGTGCAGACCGGCGGTGAAGAGCTAAGCATTGGAGTAAGGGGTGAGTCCGCGCGGCTTGGGTTGCGGTCTGGCGACCTGGCGGACTGAGCGGACTCCACAGCAGTAGGTCGGCGGCCTGGTGATTGAGTCCGCGCGGCTTGTTTTTTGTTCTTGTCTTTGTAACTGTCTCTGCTCTCCCGGTGTTGGGTTTTGGTGAAGCATGTCTCGCCATGTATGTCTCGCCTTGTAAAGAAGTTTGCTCTTGATCAATAAAGAAGCTTGTGCTGCATGTGTTGCTGGTTGTTACTGCTTTGTTGAGATAACCCCTGCTAACTCCACGATCCGGGAAAACTTTCAACATATAAGTGGGCGTATTCTCCTTCGGTTTGTTGAGTTTTCAGCAGGGTATCCAAGGGGGCGTCTGCGGTTTGTTGAATTTTAACAGATCTCTCGGAGGGGTGAGTAGGTTCCACCTCGAGATGATTCCGTTGCTATGCTCCCACTAGCTGACAGGGCAGGTTGATCTCTCAGAGGGTTGAGTAGGTTCCACCTCGATATGATTCCGCTGCTACGCTCTCACTAGCTGGCAGGTCGGGTTGATCTCTCTGAGGGGTGAGTAGGACTCACCTCGAAATGATTCTACTTCCAGACTCCCACTAGCTGTCAGGGCAGGTTGATCACTCAAAGGCGGGAGTAGGTCTCGCCTCGAGATGATTCCATTGTAACTCCCACTAGCTGGCATGGCAGGTTGATCTCTCTGAGGGGTGCGTAGGTTCCACCTCGACATGATTCCACTGCCAAGCTAACACTAGCTGGCAGGGCAGGTTGATCTCTCGGAGGGGGGAGTAGGTCTTCCCTCGAGATGATTCCGTTGTCAGGCTCCCACTAGCTGCCAGGGCAGGTTGATCTCTCGGAGGGGGGAGTAGGTCTCGCCTCGAGATGATTCCGCTACCATGCTCCCACTAGCTGGCAGGGCAGGTTGATCTCTTGGAGGGGGGAGTAGGTCTCACCTCGAGAAGATTCCGCTGTCATGCTCTCACTAGCTGGCAGGGTGGGTTGATCTCTTGGAGGAATGAGTAGGTTCCACCTCGAGATGATTCTGCTGCCAGACTTCCACTAGCTGGCAGGGCAGGTTGATCTCTCGGAGGGGTGAGTAGGTTTCACCTCGAGATGATTCCGCTGGCAGACTCCCACTAGCTGGCAGGGCTGGTTGATCTCTCGGAGGGATGAGTAGGTTCCACCTCGAGATGATTCCCCTGCCAAGCTCCCACTAGCTGGCAGGGTAGGTTGATCTCTCGGAGGGGTGATTAGTTTCCACCTCGAGATGATTTCGCTGACAGGCTCACACTAGCTGGCAGGGCAGGTTGATCTATCGGAGGGGTGAGTAGGCCTCACCTCGAGATGATTTCGTTGCAAATTTCCCACTAGCTGGAAGGGCAGGTTGATCTCTCAGAGGGGGAGTAGGTCTCGTCTCGAGATGATTCTACTGCCACGTTGCCATTAGCTGGAAAGGCAGGTTGATCTCTCAGAGGGGGAAGTAGGTCTCCCCTCGAGATGATTCTGCTGTCAGGCTTCCACTAGCTGACAGGGTATGTTGATCTCTCGGAGGGGTGAGTAGGTTCCACCTCGAGATGATTCTGCTGCCAGGCTCCCACTAGCTGGCAGGGAAGGTTAATCTCCTAGAGGGGTGAGTAGGTTCCACCTCAAGGGGATTCCGCTGCCAGGCTCCCACTAGCTGGCAGTGCAGGTTGATAACTCAGAGGGGTGAGTAGGTTCAACCTCGAGATGATTCCACTGCCAGGCTCCCACTAGCTGGCAGGGTAGGCTGATCTCTCAGATGGGTGAGTAGGTTCCACCTCGAGATGATTCCGCAGCCAGGCTCCCACTAGCTGGCAGGGCAGGTTGATCTCTCGAAGGGGTGAGTAGGCCTCACCTCGAGATGATTTCGCTGCCAGGCTCCCACTAGCTGGTAGGGCAGGTTGATCTCTCGGAGGGGGAGTAGGTCTCACCTCGAGTTGATTCTCCTGCCAGGCTCCCACTAGCTGACAGGGCAGGTTGATCTCTCAGAGGGGGGAGTAGGTCTCGTATTGAGATGATTCCGCTGTCAGGCTTCCACTAGCTGGTAGGGCAGGTTGATCTCCCGGAGGGGTGATTAGCTTCCACCTCGAGATGATTCAGCTGTCAGGCCCCCACTAGCTGGCAGGGCAGGTTGATCTCTCGGAGGGGTGAGTAGGTTCCACCTCGAGATGATTCCGCTACCAGGCTCCCACTAGCTGGCAGGGCAGGTTGATCTCTCGGAGGGGTGAGTAGGTGTCACCTCGAGATAATTCGGTTGTAAGGCTCCCACTAGCTGACAGGGCAAGTTGATCTCTCGGAGGGGGAGTAGGTCTCGCCTCGAGATGATTCTGCTGTCAGGATCCCACTAGCTGGCAGGGCAGGTTGATCTCTCAGAGTGGTGAGTAGGTTCCACCACGAGATGATTTCGCTCTCAGGCTCTCACTAGCTGGCAGGGCAAGTTGATCTCTCGAAGGGGGGAGTAGGTCTCGCCTCAAGATGATTCCGCTGTCAGGCTCCCACTAGCTGGCAGGGTAGGTTGATCTATCGGAGGGGGGAGTAGGTCTCACCTCGAGATGATTCCGCTGTCAGGATGCCACTAGTTGGAAGGGCAGATTGATCTCTTGGAGGGGTGAGTAGTTTCCACCTCGAGATGATTATGCTGTCAGGATCCCACTAGTTGGTAGTGCAGGTTGATCTCTCGGAGGGGTGAGTAGGTTCCACCTCAAGATGATTCCGCTGCCAGGCTCCCACTAGCTGGCAAGGCAGGTTGATCTCTCGGAGGGGGGAGTAGGTCTCGCCTCGAGATGATTCCGCTGTCAGGCTTCCACTAGCTGGCAGGGCAGGTTGATCTCTCGGAGGGGGGAGTAGGTCTCGCCTCGAGATGATTTTGCTGTCACGCTCTCACTAGTTGGCAGGACAGGTTGCCCCCTCGGGGAGGCCAAGTATTTTTACCCCGAGGCCGTCTCGTCACCCAGGCTCCCATTAGCTGGATTGATAGATTGACCCCCCCCCCCCCCCCCCTTAAGGCCAAGAGCTTTCGGTTCCAAGAAGGCTACACAGCGAATATGTGGGGTTGGATGATTCTTTTCGAGCGTGGAACCCGCTCGAAAAGAGCATGGATTATGTACAATCTCGTATTCACGAAGAGAGCGCCCCAAACAAGGCGCAAGACTTGGTGCATGTTTTTAAGCTTTTTGGGCGTTTTGCACTCCTGGAGGACAATTTTGGGTGGACCTGCATAATATACTAGTAGGGGGAGGAAATATTTGTCTCCCCCCGGGGCCCCTTTGAAGAGTTGCCCAGGCCCCAGGCCTCCCAAGCCGCCTCATCCTGGCAAGGCCGCTGTTTCGCCAAGAGGGTCGTCTCGCCAGGCCGCAGCTCGCCAGCCAGGCCGCCGTCTCGCTAAGCAGGCCATCTCGCTAGGCCGCAGCTCGCCAGCCAGGCCGTCGTATTGCCAAGAAGACCTTCTCTCCAGGCCGCAACTCGCCAGCGTGGCCGCCGTCTGGCCAAGAAGACCGTCTCGCCAGGTAGTAGCTCGCCAGCCAGGCCGCCGTCTAGGCTGTCGTCTTGCCAAGAAGACCGTCTCGTCAGGCCCCTGGTCGCCAGCCAAGCTGCCGTCTCACCCAGAAGACCGTCTCGCCAGGCTGCAGCTTGCCAACCTGGCCGTCGTCTAGCTAAGCAAGCCGTCTCGCCAGACTGCAGCTCCCAGCCATGCCGCCATCTCGCCAAGAAGACCGTCTCTTCAGGCCACAGCTCGCCAACCAGGCCGCCGTCTTGCCAAGAAGGCCGTCTCACGAGGTCGCAGCTCGCAGGCTGCCCAACTCGTAGGCCGCCCCAGCTCGTAGGCCTCCACAGCTCGCAGGCCTCCCCAGCTCGCACGCCGCCCCAGCTCGCAGGCCGCCCCAGCTAGCAGGCCACCCAGCTCGCAGGTCACCCCAGCTCGCAGGCCGCCCCAGCTCGCAGGATGCCCCAGCCCGCAGGCTGCAGCTCGCCCCAGGCTGCCAGCTCGCCCGGCCTAGTGCTCGCCCAGCTTAGCTCGCCCGGCTTGAGGGCCTGCCCCTTTTGCCCATGCTGGGCTGTGAATAGTTGTTCAAAACAGCGGGATTTGGCTGTTAGAAGGCCAACCCGGGAGCAATTCAGTAATTTTGGGACAGCGGAGATTGGTTATTTGCAGGTCATTCCCAGAAAACTATAAATATACCTTTAGTGGTGTCTTGGAGAGCATTGCTGCTTAGCAACTAAAATCCTCTCTCTTCATCCTCCAAGTCACTTAGCTCAGCATTGGATAGGGAGGGGGAGATCACCAAGGTCTTTCGGGTGTGAGGTGCAACCTCCACGCTAGAGTCGAGGGTCTGTTCCTAGTTTCCTGAGTGTTTGGTCCGTGACATCCCCCTGAGTGCAGTAAGTGTGAAGTCACCCCTTTCAAGGGACCCCGAACTCCACAGATACCGATTCCTCGGTTTCAACAGTGGGAGAGAAGGTGCCGTGCAGGTTTTAGATGCGTGCCGCAGTGGAATCGGGAGGAGAGAGTGAGACCTGTAGCTCTGAGTCGGGAGAGATGAACAGCGCCTTCTCCTGATTGGTTGCCTGAGCTGTCTCTTGCAGAGCAAAGAGGATGAAGCGGTGGAGGGGCTTTTTCGGGAAATAACTCGCGTGACCGACGACAGATATGAAGCGGTGACTGGCAAGATCAGCACGACGGTAGAGATGAAGCTCCGGCGTGCCCTGAGGAAAGTTACTCATGGGCAAGAAGAAGGAGAAGTGATTGCTGGCAAGAGTGGCCAGAGAAATGAGAAACACGGAGGCAGGCGAGGCAGCGAGAGAGGATTTGTCAAGAGATAACTGACTGAACTCCGTAAAACAGCGACGTGAAGAGCAGTGGAGTGGGTTTCTCGGAATTTTAGCGGCGTCACACGACAGTGAGGAATTAGGATGCTGTAGCGGTGGACGAAGCTGTCGCGGTGAAGGGGATTTTTCGAGAAATATTAAATAAAGCAGATGGGGGTGTACAGACGGCGGGCTGCAGTACCGTGGGGAAATTTGAGTTTATTATTTTTGGAATCCGTTTTTGGCCTCATTATCATTAAAATTAAAATGGGATGGATGGCATAGATTTGTATCTCAGAATATATTCCTGGTGTTTGTGTTCGACGGGATCAGGAAAACCCTAGCCAAATCGAGTGAGAAATGAAAATATTCGACCCTAAACATTAATAATCGTGTGCGGACGAGAGAAAATATTCAACCCTAAGTGCTAAAAAGGTGCTTCCTAGAGAAAATGCACCCCGACACAATACGCGCTCTCAAGTAAAAAAAGGATAACTACACGCATGAGAGTGCATTTGTGTGCGTGCGAGAGTGCATTTGCGTGCGCGCGAGTGTGCATTTGTGTGTGTGTGGGTCCGTGCGTGATTTTATTTTTATTCCAAAATTATATTAATAATTAATGTCATATTTGCTCTCAAGACAAAAATGCTAGTTATCAAACACTCGTTATACTAACAAAACATAGAACCGCTCGTTCCCCGAGCAACATTAATTACCCTCTCTTCGATAGTCTCCCAGCGTGATGACATTGCGCAACTCGCAAACCACCCCCGCACGCGCAAAAATATACATGTCACAATAGTACCACATATCTGCGACAACCGCGTACGGATGTTTGCGAGTTGTAGGAGTGTCATCGCGTTAAAGCACTATCAAGGCGGGGTACTACTGTTGCAAGTATACAAAATTTTTTTTAGAAAATTTAAAACTTTGATAATAAAATAGTATAAAATTTGATAATAAATTATGATATATTTATTGTAACAAAACTTTAATAATAAAATATAACTTTAATAATAAAATATTACTAATATTAAGAAAAATCTCTTTTTCACAAAAAATTTCAAGATGTGATTACAATTGATACATATTGTGAGAAAAATTTACTATTTGTAACGTAACATTAATGTTGTTACAAATACTTACATTTATAGTAACAAATTAATTATTATTGTAACAAAATATAAAATATTCATTATAAAAAAGTACTTTTTGGTAACAACAAAAAAAATTCATTACTAAATATAGCTGTTAGTAACAAACTGTGTTTTAGTTATATTTCAGTCTTTACGACAGGTGTTGTTTTTTGTAGTGGCAGGAGGTGGTGGCAGCAAAAGGATGCTCGCCGCCGGCATCTATTGGGCGGTCACAGTGATGAGAGGAGCTTTGCCCATCCCGGGCTGAGGGGTCTTGACCGCCGCGAGATCCTTTCTCGTAGGAATATCCTTACTCGCAGAAGGAACCTCCCCCGCCGAGGAGGACAGTGCTTCAGTCCCCTTCTTGGGGTCGACATTGATCTGCACAGTGTGCGCGACTTTGCCTCTCTTCTAGGCTTCGAGAGCGATCAACGGTTCTCTCCGCGGAGGAGTAGCGTCGAGCACCACGATGGTGTCATCTGGCGAAGGATCTGCACAACAGCAAAAATCAAGTCAATCTCGACAACCGATAGAACTTTCAATGGCATCGGCAAGATAGCGACCTGGCGAGGCAGCAAGGTCAACCTGCTCCTGTGCTAGAGTATCCACGGCTTCTGGGGCAGGGGGTATGACAGACGATTTGAAAAGGTCGGCGCCATGGATGGATATGTCGGGAATATCGTCCAGTCCAAGCTCGTCAAGGAGCTACTGGGTACTTATAGGGGATGCGGTATCTTTGGCCGTCGCGGCAATATCCTTCGGCGATGGAGGCGGGTTCTCGATCTTGATGGCGTGCGACTTCTTCGACTTCTTCGTCTTCTTCTTCTTGCTCGGAGGGAAATCGGTGGAGACTTCACCTTCTCGCGGCCTCTTCAGCTTGGAAGGGTGAATGATGCCTGACAGCGCGTTGAGGCTCTATTTGAGAAGTTCCTCGAAGATTTTCGACATGTTGGGCGATCTCCAATATGTATACCTCGAAAACCAAGCCCCCCTATTTATAGAGATCGATGTGTATCAACAAGGTGCGAGTAGCTCAGAAGCTCGGTATAACAACTCGCCGAATAAGTGTTGGATGATTCTTTCTGATTTCCTACGTCGCTCGAAAAGAGCCGGGATTGTGTACAACCCATATTCATCTAGGATGGACCCCGTCAGTGCCAGGTCAGTAGAAGTCAATGTCAGCAAGTCAAGACAGAGGTCAGAGTCAATGTGTCAGCCTGTAGAAGGCCTGGGCGAGTATGGCAAGCTCCCCTCGTATACTCGTCAGGTAAGCGACTAGGCCAGTTACTCGCCCAGCTGTGTGAGCTCCTCCAAGAGGTCACCTAGTCATCGATGGGTGGGGGTATAAATAGACCCCCCATTCCCCAGGATTTCCCTATAAATAGGACCCCAGGTGTACGATGAGAGACACATGAAATCCCCTAGAAGGATCTCGTGATATCTACTTCTTGGACACCAGCTGAGCCTTTGGATTCCATTTCCTTAGAGACCAAGTCGCGACCTCATGACTTAGTTACCAGCTAGTCTCCCACGTACCTAGCTCGGCCAATTTTAGTTGTGGAGGGGTTGCTTCTTCCAAGCATCCAGGTATGTGATGGGACCTTCCTGCCGAAGCATCTGGGGTCCTGTTTGTCGACCTCTTCTTCATCCTAGTATTCATAGCCGTTTAGTCTTGATGCAGAGCAAGTAGTCTTAGGTTGCCTTGATCCTATTTTTAGAGTGGGGAATTTTCCCGGCTTCAACATTATATATATTTGATAGTGTTTTCCTGTTAATGCTTCCGCAAATCTCTAATGTGTTCTGAATGTTGTGATTCTACTCGAGCAAGACGGTCAACTAGTTCTTAGATAGGGTGGATCAGTACCCCTAAGGAGAACTAAGTGGACGTCTTCGGCAAGTAGTACACCCTCCAGCCCGACCCAGGCAAAGTTTGGGGGGCTATTACAAAGCCTACCCGTGGCGATACACCCGGATCGATGATGTTGTGATGATGCATTGACATTAGCCCTAGGTGCGCTAACGAGAATGTCCTGTGCTATTTGCCATAGTGTTGGAAGAAATTCCTGGGCTTTATTCGTGAATGCCATGTTCCTAGGCCGGCCTGTATTGGGCCTGGTAGAATGTCGTTTTGAGGACTTTCGTAGGACGTATGGTTTCCCCATCACTTAGTGGTGTGTTTGGTTTATGTTACATTATCGTTTTGAGAGCCTCATTTCGCTGCGTTTGGAGACGGGTTTGTTTCTCCTAACATGATGTTTCAGGACTGGGAATGAGGTTACACTCCCTGTCGTGCTCTCTCGGACGGTTGCGGGCTTTTTTCCCCACTGTTGCGCTCGTTTGGACATTAGTGGATTCTTTTCCTTCCTGCCGTGCTCTTATGGATAGTTAGTGCCTTTGTGACTTTCTGTCACGCTCTTTGTTGCGAGGTCTTGTCCTCCTACCATTACGTTTGAGTGTGAAAGGAGAGATCATGCCTCTCTTTGTGGGTTGTACGACTTTGGATGCCTTGCCATATGTGTGATGGTATGGCTGCAGGGGCCCCTTGTGTTATCTATGTTCTTTTCTATTTCTATTTGTGTTTGTACTTGCAGGAGAGTGATGTACTCGCCCCGAAGTCTGCTAGGATGGCCAGAGGGAGGGGTTGTTATGTTGTGTTTGTCAGCCCCATGCTTACCGTCGTTGCACCAAGTATTTGTTTTTGGTTTCATGTGGCAGAGCTCGCAGCGGTGTGTAGTGGCCTGCAACCTATGGGTTGCTGAGGAGCTGGTTAGTGTTTTCTCACTTTTTTGGGGTT
This sequence comes from Platanthera guangdongensis, assembly GCA_039583875.1. Classification (NCBI taxonomy): domain Eukaryota; kingdom Viridiplantae; phylum Streptophyta; class Magnoliopsida; order Asparagales; family Orchidaceae; genus Platanthera; species Platanthera guangdongensis. The sequence continues at coordinate 202,057,515 of CM077153.1, forward strand.
TTCGTGTAGCCTTTGTTATGTTTTGTTAAAATCCATGTAAGGCCTTAAGGTTGTGTACTTTACTTTTGGTGGAGTACTTTCCTTCTAGTCGTGGACATTCGGGCCCCTTATTGTATGGACATTTTCTATGTTTTCGTTGTAACTTGTTATAAATTAATGAAGTGGTTGGGTAGTTTCCTTTTATTAACTAATAGTATTTATGGTTTGTGAATCATGTATGCCGTTGGGCCCCGGCCGGACCCATGTTATATTCTTTTTGTAGTATATGGATGTTACAAGATGCCCCATCTACGAGCACATCCCAGGCTATATGGTTGGGCAGCTTGTGCTTTTCCACTTCCGCGACATATTCTCCCAAGAAATCCGCCACAGCTTGAGCCTTTATTGAAAATCATGGGACGAATGAGATATCGAACTCACAAAGCTCCACTGACCATTTGCTAATCCTCCCGAGTATTTGACCCCCTTCATGATGCTGCAAAGGGGATGATCGGTCACCACTTTGATGGAATGCGCCTGGAAGTTGGGTCAAAGCTTCCTGTCCAAGATGACTAGGAAAAAGGCGAACTTCTAAGGATGGGATAGTTGAGCTTTGCCTTCCTCAAAACCCTGCTTATATAGTATACTGGCAGCTGCCAACTTCCTTCTTCTCGAACCAAAACGGAGCTCACAACTTCTTCCCCCACCCTGAGATACAAAGCCAATTCTTCTGCATCCTTTAGACCCGAAAGCAGTAGAACCTTGGTGAGCTACTGATTTAGAGATTGGAAGGCCTCCTCACACTCCTTGGTCCATTCAAAATGTTGGTTACCCCTTAACACCTTGAAGAAAGGCAAGCACTTGTCCCATGCCCGAGATAAGAACCCACTCAGACCCGCTAGCTTCCTTGTAAGATGCTGAACTTCTTTGGCGTTCTGTGGTGATTCCATCTCTAGGATTACCTTAACCTTATTCGGGTTGGGCTCTACCCCCAAGGGGATGATAAGGAGACCCAAAAACTTCCCTCTCAATGTGGAGAAAGTCTCAGCAAAGTTTAGGTGGTGAGACTCTACGTCTTTGCTTTCACCATGAGGTCATCTACATAGACCTCAAGATTCCTCCCCTTTTGTTCCTTGAAGACCATATCCATCATCCTCTGGTACATATCCCATGCATTTTTTAACCTGAACAACATCATTTTATAACTATAGCACCCATCATTGGTGATGAAGGAAACATCCTTAACATCTAGCGGGTGCATCCTGATTTGATGGTAACCTGAAAATGCATCTAAGAAATATTGATGGCTAAATCTACCAGCATGTCAATTCGAGGCAGGGGGTACAAATCTTTGTGGCATACTTTATTCATCAAAGAAAAGTCCACACTTATTCTCCACCTCCCATCCCCCTTTTTGACCATCACAACATTGGAGACCCGGCCTGGGTACTGGATCTCAGATATAAAAACCCTCCCTGACCAACTTCTCTACCTCCTCTCGGATTGGTTTCGCCATCTTGCTCACCACGGACCTCTTCCTCTAGTAGATCGAGCGGGCGTTGCGATCAAGATTGAGATGACGACATGCACGTCCACCTCGATCATTGGCATGTCGGTTGCATCCCATGGGAAGTTGTCGATGTTATCTTGGATGCTGCTTTTGATCTTCTCCTGATCTTTCTACTTCAGCTTCATCCTGGCCTGCACCACCTCAGGCTTCCCACTCAGGGAGACGACCCCCTTCTTCTCCATGTCTTTAGAGGCCTCCAACCTAGCCTTCTCCTCCATCTCTTTCTCGAACTCTTCTGCTACTCCCATCCACAAAATCATGTTGACTGACGTGATGTAGCATTCCCTTGCTACCTTAGGGTCTCCCCTAACACAGATTTTCACTCCTCTGCTATTGAACTTCAAGCATTGGTGGAAAGAAGAGGATACACATTGAAAAGCACTGATAAGGGGGTGCCAGAAGATAGCGGTGTAGCTGCTCGAAGCGTCCATGATAACAAATCGGCAATTTTGGGACATTCCTCCTAAGATAACATGGAGCCCCACTACTCCTACTTCATTCCTATCGCCTGAGAACCCAAACAGAGGTCCATCCGAGGCTAGCACCCTCCCGTCTTCTACCTTCATCTCATCAAAGGCCCTCTTGAAGATCACATTTACTGAACCCCCGTTATCCACTAAGATACTTGAGACTGTGAAGTTTTTGATGACCGTCTGGATTACCAAGGCATCACAGAATGGGTCTTCATAATCTAACATATCTTTCGACGATAAGGTAATCTTCTCTATTGGGGGAGGGGCCAAAGAGGTCAAAGCGACTCACTGACAAAAAATAGTTCGGAGGCTCCCCTTGCAGGTGTCCTCGATCCCGACCCCACCCGTAGATTACCCTGATCCCACCTCGGGCACCCACATTGGTCAAGTCACAACGATCCTCAACCTCAACCCCTCCTCCAACTCTTGCTTCCACAATTCTGGGTGGCACTGGTTGTATCCCTCCGGCTCTCTCCGCTCCTCGGAACTCCATAAAATCGGTGCAGTTGGCCGTTGTGTGCCCCTCCTCCTAATGGAAGTCACAGAAAAACAATGATCCAACCTCCCTTCATCCTCATCTGCCAGGTTGATTCCTACTTCTTCCACCTCCTCTACCCCGAACTATCACCATTGCGTACTGAGGCAGGGGGGGTAACAGTCTCGGGCCCGATCTCCACCCGAAAGGGTTGAACCATCCTTGCCCTGCTCAGTGTTTTACCTTGCTCCTGTTCTCCCCATTCTCGCTCCTGCCCCCCTCTGGGGTTCCTGTAATCCTTGACCCCTCGGCTCATCCCTTCTTTTCCCTTCCTACTGCCTAGATCCTCCTTGATCTTTTGCATTTGTCTATCCAAGTCTTGTCAGCTTCTTTGCGAACTCGGGGTTCGTGGCTTACCCTTTGTTCTATTTTGCGGCTCTTTCCATAAGCTCTTCGAAGGAAAGAGGTTGCACCCATTTTAGATCCATCTTGAAGAACCCCTGACGAAGCCCTAGTATAAAGGCCATCATCAAGGTGTACCCTAGTGCTTCCTGGACTTGAAGTATCTCATATTGAAATCTATCCACATAACTCGCCGAGGTTTCTTTCGGCCCCTGCTTGATCTCAAACAAGAACACAACCCTCTTCTTCATCTTCTTCGATGTTGAAAAGAATAATAAGAAACCGTGATGCAGATCCTCGAATCTATATACGGTTCCTGAGGGAAGTTGATAAAACCAATCCCTCGCCTTGTCTTTGAGGGAGATTGTGAACAGCTTGCATTTGAATGCAGCTATCATCTTCCTGATGGAGACTGTGTCCTTGAACCACTGCATGTGATGAACTGGATTCTCTTTTCCAGAGTAGAAAGACATAACTCGGTCTCCAAAACCATCTGGTACTGGAACCGAGAGAATCAACTAACAGAAGGGACTCCCTGAGCTTTCTTGGCATCTTGCGTGAACTCGCCTAACCGTATCGTCGGATGGCATGGCGGTTGGCAAGATGGGAAAAAACTCTCGACCCGAGAGCTCTCTCTTGCCTCCTTCTACCCTTATCTCCTTCCCGACCAGCTAACCCGGTGCCCCCCTCCCAAAAAAGTTTGGGCGAGTACCGGTACCGCAGGGACGAGCATTCACCAAATCGCATTGCGAGACTAGAATAAATGATCTCGAGAACAACCAACATGAACTCGCCAAATTATTTTTGAGTCACGGGGTTATTTACAGCTGGGGAGCTTCCTGGGTCAGTTCCTTGCCTTTTATCTCCAGCCATGACACTTGCTTGAGATTTTCCTGACGAGCTACGGGTCCACGCTCACCATACCAAAAGTGTTGAACACGGATGTAAGACCCCCTTCCCCCAACTTTGACCCGGGTCGGGCTAGAGGGAATCTTACTGCCCAAAACGTCCACCCAGTACTCCTTAGAGGCAAGGATCCATCTTATCTAAGCACTAGGTGGCTGCCTTGCTTGGCTAGAATCACAACATTCACAATACATCAGAGATATGCAGAAGTATTAACAGGAACCCAGTACCAATATATATATATCATCACATATATTTACATGAGTATAAGGCCGTCGCCTATGTATATATAAAAGCCCGCAGGCTGTACAAGTACTACATATAACCCTTACTCTCTCTCCCTAATCAGCTCGTCGGTACTCACATCTCGAAACTCTGAAGATGTCGGGGGTACTTCTACTCGAGTAGTTCTATCTGCTAGCGCAAACTCTTGCGGCAACGGGTCACTATGGTGCTCTATTTCCTGCGAATGGTTATTTAATTAACTGTTAGTCACAGAGCTAAGTAAAAACAAATCTCCTCCCCAGATCCATATCTTGGGGATGAGTACACACTCACCCAACAAAAGTAGATAGCCGAAGCAAGAGAGAGTTAGTACAACATTTCATATACATATGGGCTAGGAGCAATTATAAAGAAACACATCATAGTATAATTGGAATAGCAGCAACAATGTATATCAGTTATTAATTAAAGCTCTACTAGCATATGAACACATCAAGTGTTCACAACATGTACCCTATCGTAGGCATTCTCAGTCGCGTACATACTGTAGGCATTCATAGCCGCACACACAACCCTATGTTGACAAAGTATGGACCGCTTCTGTTCCAACAGCGTAGCGAGCCCCGCGGGCCTCACCAATATGTCTGTCGGTGACAGTGTTCGGTCCTACCACTTCTGGGGGGTGCTCGTACCGCACAGCCCCAGGCCCGAATGTACATCTCTATGTACTCCTGGATGTGAGCGACATCCGGTGATTCGATATTTTTGGATGACCAACAGAGGAAAACCTGACGGGGAAAATATAACGGTCGGATACCCGTGGTACCCATCTCCCTGTCACCTTGAGTCGTCGACCTTTCCACACCGGTATGAACGATCTGCAGAAGGGACTGACCCGCCACTGTTTCACCGCAATCAATTTATAATCAATCATTCAATCAATATCGCTAACACCTATCGGGTCTGCGGCAGCCTGCCCTATTATACTTCAAACTTCGGGTGGCGACATTCAGCTCAACTTTCGACAAGGAGCGTGGGAGCACTTATTTGAGGCTAAACCCGGAGGAACATCTCAACTCTGGTTATCCCCATCTAAGGCTCAATCTTAACAGACCCGTGATTATAATAAGAAATCGTAGTAATGTAAATGCGGTAATTAAAACTGCTGATAACAAATACTGCATAATTTAAGTGCTGAATGAAATGTGACCAGTATGAGACTGGAGTAGGACTGAAACGAAAGTACTGAATTGAACTTGACCAGTACGAAACTGGAGTAGAACTGAATTGAACTTGGCCAGTATGAAACTGGAGTATAACTGAATTGAAAGTACTGAATTAAACTCGACCAGTATGAAACTGGAGTAGTACTGAAATGAAAGTACTGAATTGAACTTGACCAGTACGAAACTAGAGTAGAACTGAATTGAACTTGACCAGTATGAAACTGAAGTATAACAGAATTGAAAGTACTGAATTGAACTCGACCTGTATGAAACTGGAGTTGTTCTAAAATGAAAGTACAGAATTGAACTTGACCAGTACGAAACTAGAGTAGTACTGAAACAAAAGTACTGAATTGAACTTGACCAATATGAAACTGAAATAATCATAAAGAAAATGGTTAGTATTCCAATCACTCCATTCAGGAGGCTTCAGTTCCATCTCTGTTCTCAGGAGGTATTTTCAGTTCCTTTTTAGTTCTCAGGCGATGTATACAGTTCTATTTCTGTTTTTAATAAGGCTTGCTTGGGTTATACATTTTATTAAGATTTGATAGTAATTTGGTTGCACCTATTTAATCACGGCTTAATCGGATTAAAGGCTTATTAGGAGTTACACCCTTATTATTCGCCGGGGATAATTTTGCAACTCACTACTCGTACTCTTATCTTCCAAGCGTGCCCCAATCTACTCGAAGGTCGAGGCGCTCGACAGTTTCTTGAAATCTTGGAACACCCGGAGCTTGGTCACTCGCCTCAGTCACTTTTGTTGATAAGATCATTTGAATTTATCATTCAAATTAGAAAGGAGGGGGGGGGGGGGGTTACGCGCTCCAATATTTACTTTCGAGGGAAATGAGCGTAATAAATTCCAAGTGCGACCCTAGGCTCTAAGGAACTGTGGAAAAATTAGCTTTGATCCTCAAGTCTCTAAATTTTTATACAACCTTTAAGGGGCCTAAAATGAGCCTATAAAAATTTTCATAATTTTTCAAAGAGTTTTAGGCCTTTCATTTGGCCAAACAATTTTCATTTGGGCTTTTAAAAATACTAAATCAACTCCAAAAATTCTCAGATATTTTATGGAAGAAGCCCTTGGTACGGGGAATATTTTTTATGTTGATCACTTTGCCCCTAGAGGCATAGAAATAGCCCATAAAAATTCTCAAAGTTTATATAATAATCTGGTCTTCTGATAGCAAATAGAGAATATCCTGTGGCTGAGATCGATCCGGTCCTTAAAAATTATTCTTATGTCCCCACAGCAGATCGATCGCAGATCCGCTGTATGTGGCGCTGATGTTGAGGCCGGAGTGGGATTTAATAAAATCCCGGCCCCCCGATCTTCATCATCAGATCGGACGGCTGCTGCTCTTCGTTGGCGGCAGACAGGGATAACCATTTCCACCACCAGCCAGTCACTGCCGGGCACTGGCGCTGCCCCCGGCCAGTTCACCGGTGGCCGGCGAGTCCCTGGGTGGTTGCCCGACAGCCTGCTGCTGCTTGCCACCGCCTTGTTTGGCCAACCCGAGAGCGGGGTGGCGGTGATTTTGCCTCCCAGCCCCACCTCTCCATCCTGCCTCTCCGGTTTTGAGCCCAGCCCCGAAACCACCCCCGGCCGGCGTGTCGGGGGTAGGGCACTTTTGTTGTGGTGGTGCAGCGGCCATCCGCCGCTGGCCGTCGTCGAAGGTAAAATAGAGCAAATGCTCTGCCTCTCGGGTGCCGCCGGAGCGGCATTTTTCGGCGGCACCCTGGCTTCCCCCACCGAGAAATGTCATCTCGGTGGGTCAACCCTTCTCCAGCACCACCTCTCGAGCAGGGAGGGGCTAGCCATCCTGCGGTCACCACCAGACCTGGAGCATGGGTCGGGTGGTGCTGGCGGCGCTTCGGCTGACGGAGGGCTCATGCAAAACATCCAGAAGGAGGGGAAGGGGGGGGGAGAAGTTTCTACCTGTGGAGGAGGGGCTTGGGAGGGGCCGGCTTGGTTGTCCATCCAAGGTGGTGGTGGTGGAGCTCGGGCTTGCCTTTTCCGGTGACCTAAGCTCTGACAGAGCTTGGGGAGGGGTGGGGGAGTTTTTCTTTGAGCTTGTTACACGGATACTCGGGGAGGGGGCCTTTATTTAGGCTGGAGGGGGAGGGGATCTCCTCTCCTACCCAATGTGGGATTAATCCCTCCTTTGGGAGGGATTAATCTCCACTCTCCAACTGTTTAAGGATAGCTGGAGGCTCAAGGCAATTCCCTCATATGGGAAAATGAGGTTGGGCCCCTTATGGGCTTGGGCTTTCATAATTAGGAGAGGAAAAAGAGAGGGGAGTGGGGAAAAAGTTGGTGGGCCGCTACTTGGGCCCATTCCTTCCCATCTCAATAATTTGTGGCTCTTATCGGTATTGGGGCAATGTACTATTTACCTATGGAGAGGGGGTGGCCTCCTCCTTAGGTAAAATTTCCAAAATGGGGATGAAAGGGAGGGTTTGACTAAAGTCAACCCTGGTGGGTTAACTCATGGGGGTCAAAGTCAAAATAGGTCCAAGCCATCGGGGTTGGGTCAAAGTTGGGGTGTTGGGTAACATTTGGTATGCATACGCTTTTCGGTGCACAGTTGGACTTGATTTGACCACAGTTTGACCACCCATTATCGAAAATGAGCAGAATCAATTTCGTTGACTTTGTATTGACCATACGAATCCAACGCCACTGACTGGGGTCGAATCGGAGTTCGTTTGGTAAAAGTCCAAAATCTGCGCGTTGCGGTGCACTAAAATGGTCAAAATATCTATATCTATCATCAGATCTTGAATCGTGACTCGGCGAGTTCTAATGCGCTCGTATCGACTATACGAGGCCGCAGGAACTGACGGAACTCAAATCAGAGTTCTCTATGCTGATATCCAAAGTCTGGCTCTCGTGGCATTTTTCGAGGAATGGTTACATCCACAACATGACCTCGGGGTTCAACGGAACGAGTTTCAACATGCTCGTATCGACTATAAGAGGTCACAACAACTGATAGAACTTAAATCAGAGTTCTCTAACTCTATTTCCTGCCTATGGTTACCTTCTACCTGGTCAAGGGTAGAAGTTCGATTTACTTTTATTGGGCCCACAAGGGTTCTGGTGGCCCAATAAAAGTTGGGATGTTACATCGAAAAATATGGTTCAACTAGTTCGGACATGGGGGTAGCTTGCCTTTGTTTCCATCAAGCTAATGCCTCAACTGTGGACTTAGAGTTCGGAAATCTTCCCACCAGAACAACATCAAACAGACCCCGAGTTATATTGAGGAGGTCCCGCTACAAACCCAGAAGATCTTAGATTGCTTCCCCTCGCAAACCAAACATGGATCGAGCACATTTAGAGAGCCAAGGAGCTTCCAACCACCCACCCAGAGACAACGGTGAATGATGAGTTGAATCTCCTGCCAACCAAAGCTTGGTAGGGGAGAGGAAAACTCAGAATGAGGTCCTCTCTAAAGGTGCCCTTAATGGTCTATTTATAGTTTTCTGGGAATGGTCTAACAATAGCAAGATCCCGCCTTCTGGAAACAATTAAATGCAACCCAAAATTGTCTGCCAATAGCGAGATCTGCTCTTTGGAGCAGCTAAAGGCATGTCAAAAATGAATTATCAGAAAATGGAAATGAAAATGAATATCCTCTAATGGCGAGTTGGCGCACCTCAGCCCACTACCTAGGCAGCAAGAATTTGATGGGACTGGGCTCTCACCACTCTTCCGGTCGGCGAACAACAGAACACATATGGGCACTCGCCATCTTGCTTCTCGCCTACAGGCGTGATCTCAACTCACAGGCTCTGTTCGCCTATTACTACACTGGATAAGAAGCAAGCGCCTAATAAAACTGACTTCTTACGCCCTGCCTTTGGGCCAACTGGTCCCACTCGACAAATATGGGGTTGTATAATAAAGGCCTTCCCCTTGAATTGTGTCCCATTGTCGGCGATGATGGTAGTTGGGATGCCTAAGCGGAAGACGACATTTTTCCAAATGAACCATTTGGCATTCTCCTAGGTGATTTTAGCCAACATCTCTACTTTGACCCATTTGGAGAGAACTTCCGCTGCCCGAAGGCTGACGGGAAAGGGCCAAGTAAATTGATCCCCTTTGTGTGAAGGGCTACACACTCAAGAGCGGGGTGAGTCCAACTAGGGGTTGATGAGGAACCTTTGATTAGAGCTAACAGCTTTCACACTTTCATGTGAAGTCATGCACATCCTTCTTTAACGTGGGCCAATAAAGTCCTTTGGCATAGGACTTTTAGTGTCAAGGCCTTGCCTTTAAGATGCTTCCAACATATGCCTTTGTGTATTCCCTTAGAGCATAGTCTGTATCAGATGAACATAAACACTTTAGGTAGGGCCCGAAGAAATAGCACTTATATAGCTTACTGGCAATGATGGAGAATGAGGCAGCTCAGATTCGAAGATGTCAGGCCTCTACTGAGTTCGTGGGCAGTTGTTTGTTCATTAAGTAGGTGATGACAAGATCCATCCAGTAAGGCTCCCCTTATGCTACGATGACAATCTCCCATAGACTAGTGATGTTGGGGATGAGCAGATCCTTGTCTCCGTCGTGCTTTAACTGGTACAATGTGGTGGAGCTGGCGAGCTTGGAAAGAGATTCATATCTATTGTTTTACTCCCAGGGGATGTGGAGGATATAGTGGGCCTTGAATTTCCCAAGGGGATACCTTGTCAACTGAAGGTATTTCCCGAGTTTATTATTTTTGGCCTCGTAATCACACATGATCAGTGAGATCGTCAATTGAGAGTCGATGTTGATGGTTAAGCTTTCCACTCTGTAATCGATGACCAGGCAATGGCCGACGATCATGGTATCATATTCTGCGACAATGTTGGTGGTCAGGAACTACAACTTGAGCCTATTCTCGATGGTGGACCCTTCAGGACTTGTTAGTAGCATGCTCGTACCTACCCCCTCAGCTCCTGATGCCCCATCGATGTAAGTAATCCACTGTGCGTGGGTCATGCTGTCGTAGTTAGGCACATCCTCTGGTGGAATTGTCCTCTCCACTATGAAATCTGCAAGGATTTAGTTTTGATGACGGGTCTTGGCAAGAACTAGATATCAAACTCTCAATGCTCTGGCTTTTGTAGGATCACATGGAGTGTAATCTACGTGAGCACCTTGATGGTGTAGGCATGGAAGTACGACCAAAGCTTTCTTGCAGAAAATCCTAACTCGAGAGCCGTCTTGTCTACTGCGGGATATCTACTCTCGGTGTCGGATAGGTCCTTGTTGAGGTAGTAGACCGGGTGTTGAATTCCTCCGCCATCCTTGAACAGGACCGAGCTAAGTGCATACAACGAGATTGCCAAGTATAGGAGATGGGATCCCCCGTTGTGGGTGTCTAGAGTAGCGGAGGAGTGGCTAGGTACTCCTTGAGTTGCTTGAAGGTGGCCTGACACTCATCTGTCCACAGAAATCTAGTGTGTCGTGGTACATGGATTGCTTTGAATATGGGGAGGTATTTATCCCAGTCTGAGCCAAGAAGCAGGAGAGTGCCACTATCCTCTCATTGAGGCATTGAACTTCTTTGATAGTGTGAGGGGGCATGTCTTCTAATACCTTAATCTTCTCCGGATTGGCCTCAATTCCGCGTTGTGTCACCATGAAGCCTAAGAATTTTTTCTCTGTAACAAGAAATGGTGGAGGAGCTGAAAACACTTGTCTAGATCTCCCAGGTGGTGGCCACACCGACACACTTCACCAGCATATCATCGACATATACCTCCATAGATTGCACAATGAGATCTTGGAACACTTGGTTAATCAGCCTATTATAGGTAGCTCTGACGTTCTTTAGTCCGGGCGGCATGACTTTATAGCAGTATACCCATTTGTTCGATAGATGGTGGTGTGCTCCACACCTATCAGGTTCATCTAGATCTGGTTGTATCCCGAGTATGAGCCCATAAATTAGAGGATCACGCGTCCGGCTATTGCATCCACAAACTGATCTATGTGATGGAGTGGAAGATGTCCTTTGGAAATGCTTGGTTGAGATTATTGTAGTCGAAGCACATTCTCTGTTTTCCCGAAGCCTTCTTTACCATGACCACATTGGTGAGCATAGTGGGGTATGTTACCTCCCTGATGAACTGCATAGTCAAAAGTTTGTGTACCTCCTCCTCGATGGCCTGAATCCTCTCGGGTGCAAAGTTGTGCTTCTTCTGGACTACGGGTCTACACTCAGGGTTAATATTAAATGAGTGTGTGATGACTCATAGATCCACTCCTACAATTTCGTCGGGACTCCATAAAAATATATCCTTTTTCGACCATATGAAGTTTATGTATTCTTCCTGTTCCCTTAGGGATAAGAGTGACCTATTCTACATAATGTGGGTAGGGTCCCCTATATGGAGCGAAACATCAACTAGGCCCTCCACCAGGGTTGTCTACTATATCACGACTTTGTCCTAATGATCAAAGTCATTGATGTGATGAGTTGCACCCCGTAGTGGCAGAGTTGTTGGAACCCTATTACTGATTTGGGCTACGATCATTATTAGTTGTTTAAGATGATTAGTTTGACACAATATATATAGTCTAGGGTCATAGGTTAATTTCCAGGGTTGCTCCTTCAAAATGATTCTAGATAAGTTCTGATAGACGAATGCAGAATCCAGATCGACGAACGGCGAGCTCACTTCGACGAACGTCGAGCTCATTACGACGAACTCAAATTCCTAACTCTGAGTTTTGCTCGACGAACTCTTGGCCCTGTTCAACGAACGTTGATCACAACTCAGATGCTCAGCTCGATGAACTCCAGGCTTAGTTCGAAGAACTCCAGGCGTAGTTCGGCGATTTTCAGGCTCAGTTCGACGAATTTCTTTGCAGTGTTCAGGCATTTTTATATTCAAAGGCAGAATATTTTTTTTAAATGTCTTAATTTCAGTGACACTCTGATATTTAATGCTAAAACATTCTCAATGAATATAGCTGTTTTCTAGCAGCATTAAATATGGATTACCACAGAGTTTAATTCTAATTAATTCCCAAGGGCAGTTACAAATCTCAAGCTTGCTTCAGGCGTTTCAGAAAGGATTTAATTCAAATATTTGAATTCTCCTCAAGCATTCTATATATGCTTTCAGAAGATTGTTGTTAAAGGGTTAATGAACAGATCAATATAGATCAACACATATTCATCAGATTTTCTGCTTCAGTCTCTGTAATTACAAATTCTTCATCAGTCAAACACAAGAAGGCCTACACCAAGAAGAAAAGCCTCCCCTTCTGATCTCAAATCTTTATTCTAATCAGGGGGAGCTTTTTGCTTCAACAAGATCCACTAAAATCTTCTCAGAAATATTTGAAAGAGAAGATAACATCAACCTCTTATAGTTTATTTCTTAAACTGTGTACAGGGTTATAACTCCCTTCAAACGTTAACCTCTTGCTTCATAAGCCACCTGATCAAAAGACTTAGCTTGGTTTTTGGGCACCTGATCAAAAGCTCAAAGGGTTGCTAGATCTCTCTTAGAAAATAGATCTTCTCGTGGTAGGGCACCTGATCAAAAACCTATAGTGGATTCCTACCAGGGTGGTAGAAGAGTAGATGTACCCAGATTTATTGGGGAACTACTATAAAATTCCTTATGTCGTCTGTGTTTGTTTTTCTTTTTATTCTTGTGCTGTGGATTATATATATATATATATATATATATATATATATATATATATATATATATATATATATATATATATATATATATATATATATATATATATATATATATATCACCTATTTTCTAAACAGCTCTTAAATAAAATCAAAGTTTTTAATATACACTATTCACCCCCCTCTAGTGTAAAGTAGATCTATCACTCACTTTCAATTGGTATCAGAGAGAGGTTGGTTGTTTTACAAGCTAACACCTGTACCAATAAAGATCCTGATAAATCTTATTTTACTTAGAGTTTTACTTTATCATGGCAAAAAATAAAGAGTATGAAAGCACTAGACCTCATATATGCAATCTTAATAAGTTTGCATTATGGAAAGCAAAGATTAGACTTTATATGAATTCTATTGATGGAGATATCTAAAACTCTATTTTGACAGGTACGCCTCTATCATTAGCAACAACAAGTACCTGTGCAGTACCACCTCCAGAATGGACTGAAGCCCAGAAAAAGAATAAAATTGTTGATGTCAAGGCTACGAACATTTTAGCCCAAACAATGTCTGATGACATTTTTCAAAAAGTTATTATATGCACCTCAGCAAAATTCATTTGGGACTCCCTCACAGCAATGGTAGCTGGATCTGATGATGAGAGATAAGACAGAAGATCCCACTTGATTTCTCAATATGAGAATTTCAAGAAGGGTGAAAGTGAATCAGTTGCAGATATGTACATAAGACTCAGTCTCATAATTAATGAGCTGAAGACTTTGGAAAAGGACATTACATTGACAGAGGTCAATGCTAAAATTCTCATGTGTTTCCGTAGCACATGGGATTCAAGAATCTGGCCTATTAGAGAAGCCAGAAGTGTCAAGGAAATCTCAACAGAAACAAAGACAAACCAAGGTATGACAAAACTCCAACTAGAGAAATTGTTTGTTATGGTTGCAGGAAAGCAGGACACATTTTTCCAGAGTGTCCTGAAAATAAAAGAAGGATAAGAAAAAGGAGAAAGAGTACAAGAAGAACTCCAACAAATCCTCTTCCAGCAAACACAAAAGGAAGGGGAAAGATTTTATTGCTGAAACTTGGAGTGATACAGAAACTGAATCTTCATCAAGTACAAGTGAAGATGAAGAAGAAGCAAAGGCCAAAGAAGTCTGCTTGGTGGCAATCAATGCATCATGCAACAATTCAGATTCTGAATTTAAATCAGAAGAGGATCGGGTAATCTCAACCTTTGACTTTACATCATATCAGTTTAAATTAGATTTTAAATTGCTATGTAATGATTTGATAAAATTTGAGAAGGAGATAAAACTTCTCAGAGAGAAATTAACTGAACTAAATAATCTATCTTCAGAAAACCTAAAACTTAAAGAAGAGTTAAAAATTCTTAAGGAACAAGTAGTTTCCTTGAAAAAAATTATCTGAGGCAAGCCGTTTGAAGAATCCCTTAATGGGAGAAACATCAAACTGATGAATATCACAAGCACAGTCAATGCCAGGCTAAATGACAAACTAGGCTTGTGAGCTTCATCAAGTCAATCTCATCTTTTTACAGAAAAATATTTTATCTATGCCTATAAAATTCACTTCTGCTAAAGGTAAAAAAAATTAGAAGATTTAGATAAGGCTACAAAAGTTTTACAAAAACCAAATCAAAATAAGAATTTTCATAAAAATTATGTTCAAAATAATTTGTCGAACTGAGCTCGACGAAATAAATACCATTCATCGAATAGACAACGACGAACTATGAACACAGGATTTGAGTATAACTATTTAACAAATGGTGCTCGACGAAATCAATATGATTCGTCGAACTGCGATCGACGAACGTGGAACACAGAAAATGAATATTATTATTCTGTGAATGGAGCTCGACGAACTCACTTCCACCCGTCGAACTCAGATTGGCGAACTTAATATAATTCGTAGAACCCAAATTTTTCTAACAAAAAATTTAATTCTTTTCAAAATAATAATTAGACACAAAAAATTATAAATCCTTTAATCAGTGGATTATTCCTCCTAGAAGATATCATCCACTTAGTTATAAAGACCAACATGAATACTCTTTCATTTGTACTGATTATGTCAAAAAAATTGGACCCAAGGTAACCCAGGTCAAAAATACCTAATTTGTTTTTATGCAGGAAAAGAACTATCCTACCACAGAGGAATTGTGTTGTTTGGATAGTGGATGTTCAAAACATATGATAGGTAGAAAAGAGAATTTAAGTGACTCCAAAGCTAAGCTTGGACCTAAAGTCATCTTTGGAGACTGTTAATGTGGCCAGACAAAGGGCTATGGGAATTTCAAAGTTGCAAAAGTTACCTTCAGGGAGGTAGCTTATGTGAAAGTTCTTAAGCATAACTTTATTTCCATAAGTCAATTATGTGATGATGGTTATGAGGTATCTTTTAATAGGACTTTATGTTCTATTATATCTCATGATAACAAAATTATTTTAACTGGGATTAGACAGGATAATATTTACTTAGTTAATTTCAACTCTACAAAATCTGAAATTTGCCTATTTAATCAGATTAGTAAAACAACAGAATTATGGCATAGGAGATTAGGACATATAAGCCTTAAAACTATAACTAAATTATCTAAGGGCAACCTTGTCAGAGGACTGCCTTCTGGTTCTTACAAGAAGGAAGGACTTTGCAGGGCATGTCAGTTAACTAAGTAAACTAAAAATAACTTTAAATCCATTTCTAGAAGTGATTCACCTGGAATTTTATATTTGCTACATATGGACCTTTTTGGACATATTACAGTACAAATTTTGGGAGAAAAGTCTTACACTTTAGTTATTATTGATGATTTCTCTAGATTCACTTTGGTGTTCTTTCTTAGAAACAAGTCAGATAACTTTAAAGTTCTTACAGACTTTCTTAGGAACATAAAGATTGAGTACTCTACTCAGATTGCAATGATCAGAAGTGGTCATGGCACTGAGTTTGAATTTCTTATATTGAAAGAATTCTATGAGAAGAAAGTTATCAGACATTGTTTTTCTACTCTTAGAAATCCTCAACAAAATAGGGTAGCTGAAAGAAAAAATAGAACCCTAATTGAATCGGCTAGAACATTACTTGCAGATGCTCACTTACCTCTATTCTTTTAGGCAGAGGCAGTAAGCACAAGAAACTATGTTCTTAACAGGAGTCTGATACATAAACTGAAGGGTAAGACTCCTTGTGAATTACTTAAAAATAAGAAACCTAAAGTAAGCTATTTCAAAGTTTTTGGATGTAGATGTTACATACACAGTAATGATAAGAAACACTTAAGAAAATTTGAAGTCAAAGCTGCAGAAGGAATATTTCTTGGATATTCTCAAGTCAATAAGACTTATAGAGTCTTTAATAAATCAACCCTTAAGATTGAAGAATCTGTTCGTGTTTCTTTTGATGAGACAAACGTGTTTTACAAGGAGAATAACACTTTTACCATAGATTCTTTTCAGGTACCAAATCTGTGTGAGAAACTGGATGAATTAATCCTAACACAATAGGATACATTACATCCTTCTCAATAGATTGCTGATGATGTCAGTGATGAAGAAGATTCAAAAATCTATGCCGAAAATATTATGGCTAATGAAATTCCACAAGAGGAATTAGCACCATAAATAGTTGAAGAACCAACTCCGCATGTTGACTTAGTCACACTTAAAGATCACCCTAGATCTCAAGTGATTGGAGACATATCAGCTGGTGTTCAAACAAGGCATCAATTGAATCAAGATCAGATGCATGCTTGTTTTATTTATCAGATTGAACCTCAATGTATCAAAGATGCAGAATAAGATCCCCACTGGATCATTGCTATATAAGAGGAACTCAATCAATTTGAGAGATGTAGAGTTTGGGACTTAGTTCCAAGACCCAAAGACTATCTAGTCATTGGAACTAAGTGGGAATTTAGAAATAAGTTGGATGCTGAAGGAGTTATTGTAAGAAAATAAAGCTAGATTGGTAGATCAAGGATACTCACATGAGGAAGGCATGGATAATGATCAGACTTTTGCTCATGTTGTAAGATTAGAGGCTATCTAAATATTTCTTGCATTTGCAACATTCAAGAAGTTCAAAGTATATCAGATAGATGTGAAGAGTGTTTTTTAAAATGGAGAACTCAAAGAGGAAGTTTATGTAGAACAACCACCAGGTTTTATCTCTCCAACTCACTCTTCTTATGTCTTTAAACTTAATAAAGCACATTGTGGTCTTAAACAAGCTCCAAGAGCTTGGTATGAGACCCTTGCTAGCACTCTTTTAGAAAATAAATGTAATAGAGACATGATTAATAAAACTT
This sequence comes from Platanthera guangdongensis, assembly GCA_039583875.1. Taxonomy (NCBI): domain Eukaryota; kingdom Viridiplantae; phylum Streptophyta; class Magnoliopsida; order Asparagales; family Orchidaceae; genus Platanthera; species Platanthera guangdongensis. The sequence continues at coordinate 202,074,780 of CM077153.1, forward strand.
TATTTTTTAGAAATCATAAAACCAAAATTTTACTAGTATAAATATATATTGATGATATAATTTTTGGTTCTACTGATTCCAGACTATGCAGAAGATTCTCTGATCTAATGCATTTTAAGTTTGAAATGAGCAGCATGGGTGAACTATCCTACTCCTTGGTTTACAAGTGAAGCAAACAACTGATGACATTTTCATATCCTAATCCAAGTATGCTAAAGAGCTTATCAAAAGATTTGGGATGTCAGATTCCTCAGCTATGAAAACACTGATGCCTACTAATGTTGTTCTTGATAATGATGAACATGGCAAGCCTGTTGATCAGAAAATATATATGACTATTATTGGGTCTTTATTATATTTAACAGCAAGTAGACCTGACATTATGTTTGCAACCTGTATTTGTGCTAAGTTCCAAGTAAACCCTAAGGAATCATATCTTAATTTAGTAAAAAGAATTTTAAGATATATTAAAGGTTGCCCTAATCTAGGACTCTGGTATCTTATTGAGTCAGGATTTGAGTTAACAGGATTCTCAGATGCTGACTATGCTGTACGCAGGGTTGACAGAAAAAGCGCATCAGGAACTTGTCAGTTTCTTAGTGATAGGCCTGTTTCATGATTTTGTAAGAAGCAAACCTCTGTGTATTCTTCAACTGCTGAGGCTGAATACATTGCAACTGGTAGTTGTTGTTCACAGATTTTATGGATTCAAAATCAGCTACTAGATTATAGTTATAACTTAAATAATTCAACCATATTTTGTGATAATACAAGTGCAATATCAATTGCACAGTATCCAGACCTATATAGTAGAACTAAACATATTGAAATAAGACATCATTTTATAAGAGATAATGTAGAAAAGAATAAAATTAAACTAGAATTTATTCCTACTGGTTTTCAAAAAAGCTGATATATTCACTAAACCTTCAGATGAAAAGAAACACATTTTCATCTTAAATCAGCTAGGAATGCTTGATGGTGAGTCTATAAATTGACTTTTGTTCTGAGATCGACGAATTGTCCACCTTTCGTCGAACGGAGCTTGATGAATTGTGGACATTTCGTGGAACATTCGTCGAACGGAGATCGACAAACTTTCTTTATGAAACTTTTCGTCGAGCGGAGATTGACGTTTTTGTTTCAAGTACCTTTCGTCGAACGGAGCTCGACGAAATGTCTTTCTTTCGCAAAACTTTCATCGACCGGAGATCAACGAAATGCTTTTCTTGTGTGAAATTTTTCATCGAACAGAGTTTGATGCTTTATTTTTTTCATCGGACAGAGTTCGCCATTTCGACTTCTGAAAACTTATAACTAGGTTTACATCGAACTCTATCCCGCACATTTCCATTTCCCTTGCACTTGATCTTTCTATTTTGCAGGACAATGGAGATTTCTCAGGCGACTCTCTCTGCGATGAAATTTGATGCTGGATTTGATATTGACATGGAATCATTCAGTCATTCTGATCAAGTTTTCCAAGATATTCTGAAACTCTTTGAGACTCAGAATCTGTGATAGTTTATGACAACCAGGATCAAACTACCAGTGGCAGAGATCAAAGAGTGGATACATACAGCCAAGTTTCAGGATTCCCCAACCATTATTGGTTCTATCTCTGGCAATCAGGTTCCTTTAACACCAAAAATTTTATCTGAAGTTTTCGGTTTTGTTAATGGTGAAAATGATATAGAAATCTCTAGTTCTGAATTTGAGGTTATGCTGGATAGAATGGGACACATACAAGGAAACCCTAACCACCTACTGAAGAAAATTTTTTTTATTAAATATAAATTCTTGGTTGATGTAGTTAGAAAGGTTAGTCTGGGCAAACACTCTGCCCATGATTATGTGACCAGGCACCAATTCTTATTGATGTGTGCCTTGGTTAATCAAAAATCTGTTAATTGGGGAACAATTCTTTTTGACTCTATTAAGAAGAAGATCTCCAGTAAATCTGGAGTTTATGGCAGGATTTTTGGAATTTCCTGCAGGCAAAGTGTCCAGAACTTTTGGTCTCTCAGACCATTCATATTAATGCTTCCAAGAGGCTGACCTCTGCCTTGTTTGGAAGATGGGAGATGGTGATCCCTAAGCCATCCCGGGCTACCTCGTCTAAGATTACTTCTGAAAGAACAAGGGCCGTTCTAGCCACTCTCTCAATCCCAGAAGAGGCTCCTTCTCCTCCTCATTCTTCTCCTCTACCATCTCCACACCATTCCCCTAGACCCTCCACTTTATCTTCTCAACAACCCAATTTACCTGAAGAAGTTCCATCTTCATCCTCCACTACCACTTCACCAGTTCCTCAGTCACCTAAACAGCTCCATTTATCTAAAGATATTCCATCCACATCCTTTCATATACATTCCACCATTCATCAGTCACCTTCATCTCCACTACTTTCATCTCCTCCTCACTTCTCTCTACTACATTCATCTCCACCACATTCAGCTCTATCTCATATATCTCTACCACATTCACCACTCCAGGAAATCATTTTAGATGAAATCCCCCTGACATCCCTTCTACCTCTATTCCTCAAGCCTTCTATATATGTTCCAACTGTGCTAACAGTTCCATCCCTTTTTCTTCCATTCCATTCTCTGCAACTACTCAGGCTCCATCTGAGTTTATGTATGTGGATTTTTCATCCATTGCTTCTAATATTCTTGGCTTCACCACTTCCATACTCAAGAAGTTTTTAGATGAATCCTTAGCTCCTATTATAGCTTCTATTTCTGCTCTCTCCTCTAGGATTGACTCTCTTCAATCTGTCCCTTCTTCTGGGGGCCTAGATTCAGGTCTCCCTGGATCTAGGCAGGGGGAGATGTTTAATGAATAAGTTCTAGTTTCAATTGAAGTTCCATGGTTTAAAGCAGCAGCAACAACAGTGGTTGATGAAAGTCAGGATTCAGAAATGCTTGAAGTTATTTCAGTTGAAGAAGCAGCAGAAGTAGCAGTTCCAGAAGTTCTAACTGTTGGTGATGTTATTATTCATCCTACAGTTGACTTATTTTCTTTATTATCTGATTTTGAAGTTCTGCCCAGTTCTCTTCCTAATTTTCCAGTTTTTGAAAATCTTTCTAAAGCAGTAGTTTCTTATACTGCTCGTGTTGATCCTATTACTCTAGAATAGATTAGATCTTGTTTAAGAATTGTTTCTACTGGTTTCACTCCAGTTTCAGAGAACATAATAACTGATAATATAATGGATATTATAGAGCAGACTTGTTCTCCTCCCACTTTTGCATGGGATGAATCCCCTATGCCAAATTTTGATGATCTCCTTGATGAAGATATGGAAGTGACGGCTGTTGTAGATAATGCTTATACATAGCAAGAGGACCAGTTAGATGACCATACTAATTTATTAAAATAGATAGATGATTTATACAATCAGCCACCAGAAGAATAGTCAGATGTTGATACAAATTCTGATGAGTCAGATGGCTCTCGCTATAATAAAAGGAAATTAAAGAAGAAGGCTCCTGCTAAGGTTTCTCCTCAATCTTCATCTACAGCAAATTTTCCATACTACATTCTGCATGGAATTCCTCTCACTCCAGACCTTCCACATTGGATGAGATGTTCCAAGAATGAGTTGAAAAATAGGAAGAAGACGAAGAGATACCATTCACCTCAAAAGTCAAGGAGAGGGCCTCCTCCTCCTCCTCCAACATCAGGATCAGCAGGAGGTGTTTCTTCCTCTCAGAGGTCATCTTCTCACCATTTAATATCTTCTCAGGGCAGGCAGAATAAGCCTACCAGGTCTGATTCTAACAGTAGCCAACAAAATTATACAAAGCAAAGCAACAGTCAACAATAATCAAGCCAAGAGAGGCCACCCTCTCATGTATAGGATCCAGAGTTTGATCCAGTTTACAGAATGTCTAGATTTAATGAGCAAGTTGCAATTGCTCAGATTAAGAAAGCCAGGATAGAAGTAAAGCACACCTCACTGTTCACTACTATGTCCACTTACAGACAGAAGGAGCTTGAAAGATATCAGAAGAAAAGTTTATTCAATATTGATAAATATATGAGTCTGCATCCAGAGGCAGTTGTTCCAAGAATCACCTCTGTGAAAATCATAGACTCTCAAGACCTAACAATGAGTAAAAGGGAATCTGAAGATCTAAATAGAAAGCTGATTTTCACCAAATCATCTTCAGATTCTCCATCAGTAGCTCCTCAGAAAGACACTTAATTATGATTATAAGTTTTTAACTTTGTTGATGATTATGTACTCACAAAGCACTTTCTTTATTTCTGATGAAAATTTTATAATTCTAGAAGATTATTTTTTGCTATGTTTTCTATTTTTGATAGTACCCTAACCCAAATAGGGAGAGATTATTGGAACCCTATTACTGATTTGAGCTAGGATCATTATTATTTGTTTAGGATAATTAGTTTGGCGCAATATGTATAGTCTAGGGTCATAAGTTAATTTCCATGGTTGCTCCTTCAGAAGGATTCCAGAGAAGTTCAGATCGACGAACGCAGAATCCAGATCGACGAACGACTAGCTCACTTCGACGAATGTCGAGCTCAGTATGACAAACTCAGATTCCTAACTCTGAGTTTTGCTCGACAAACTCTGGGCTCCGTTCGACGAACGTTGATCACAACTTAGATGCTCAGCTCGACGAACTCCAGTCTCAGCTCGACGAACTCTAGGCGTAGTTCGACGATTTCCAGACTCAGTTTGATGAATTTTTTTGCAGTGTTCAGATAGTTTTATATTCAAAGGTAGAATAATTTTTTAAATGACTTAATTTCAGTTACACTTTGATATTTAATGCTGAAATATTCTGAATGAATATAGTCGTTTTCTGCTAGCATTAAATATGGATTATCACAGAGTTTAATTCTAATTAATTCCCAAGGGCAGTTACAAATCTTAAGCATGCTTCAGGCGTTTTAGAATGGATTTAATTCAAATATTTGAATTCTCCTCAGGCATTCTATATATATTTTCAGAAGATTACTGCTAAAGGGTTAATGAACAGATCAATATAGATCAACACATATTCATCAGATTTTTTTGCTTCAATCTCTGCAATTACAAAGACTTCATCAGTCAAACACAAGAAGGCATACACCATAAAGAAAAGCCTCCCCTTCTGATCTCAAATCTTTATTCTAATCAGTGGGAGCTTTTTGCTTCAACATCATCCACTAAAGTCTTCTCAGAAATAGTTGAAAGAGAAGACAACATCAACCTCTTATAGTTTATTTCTTAAACTGTGTATAGGGTTATAACTCCCTTCAAAAGTTAACCTCTTGGTTCATAAGTCACCTGATCAAAAGACTTAGCTTGGTTTTTTGGCACCTAATCAAAAGCTCAAAGGGTTGCTAGATCTCCCTTAGAAAATAGATGTTCTGGTGGCAGATGACCTAATCAAAAACATGTAGTGGATTCCTCTCAGGGTGGTAGAAGAGTAGATGTATCCAGATTTATTGGGGAACTACTATTATTTGATTTCCTTTTTATTCTTGTGCTGTAGATTTTGTGTATCTATATATATATCACATATTTTCTAAACAGCTCTTAAATAAAATCAAAGTTTTTAATATACACTATTCACCCCCCTCTAGTGTAAAGTAGATATATCACTCACTTTCAAGATTCTTGTTCAGATAGCAAATATGTGTCGTTGCCTAATTTCCCCAAACAATGTCTACGTCGTCAGGTGTTAAAAACTTCATTGTGAGATGTGAGACGAAGGCAATTGCTTTGAATGCGGCTTGGAGAGTCTTGCAAAAGATGGCATTGTAAGAGTAGTTACATTCCACGATCATGAACTGGACGTCACGGGTTGCTTGCCTCATGTACTCACCCATGGTTACTAGGATGAAGATCATTCCCCGCACTGGGACATGCTGGTTATTGAATCCGCAGATGGGTTTCTTTTGTTGGACAAAGTGATTCTTCACGGATTTTCATGCTTCGAAACATAGATATGAAAAGGACATCGACAAAACTCTCATTGTCCAAAAGAATTTTCTTGGCCCTGAAGAAAGGTTCTCATATCCCTACACTAATGATGAGGGGGTCATGATGTGGCTTGCACACTCCTATCAGGTCATCATCCCCGAAGCAGATGGTTTTATTCTGTCTCACCCTTTTGTAAAGGTGGTTCTCCTTATGTCATGTTACAATGAAAACTTGGCTGCTCAACCCTCATGCCCGCAAGCATGCCCCTTGTGCCTCATGATGTACCTCCAACAGAAACCACGATATGGGCCGAGCGACGGGCCTTTCCTGCATCATTGCTGCTAGTTGTGAGCGCTTACGTTGTACCAGCGCTATCATTAGAATTTTGTGAAACTACTCGATGTACAACTACAGACCACCAACATCAGCATTGTCGTATGTCCGTTTTCAATGTGAAGTTGCCCTCTTTAGCGATTAGTACAATCTAATTGCCGGAAAAAGTTGCAGTTAGACAAAGTCTATCCACTAGAAAGAGTTACTTGAGAACTACGAACACAAACGCCTGGCCGTCAATTGGATCTGACAGTAGTCCACACAAATATCTTAAAAACATCGCCATACCGCTAGACCGGTCTATCTATCTACCAACCCTCTCTGCTAGTGCTAGCCTCCAGACCGCCTAACAATACAGGGTCTAACCAGCTCCAACACTACCAAACTTCCAAGGACAGACCACTAAGATAGACTATCTATCTGTCAGTACTATCCGTTAGGTTTGTCTGCCATATCTGTCCACCAGACCACCACGACTTATCAACCAAGTCCGATCTGTCAGACTGCCAATATCTATCCGCCAAGGCTGACCACTTGACTGCCCTGACTATTTATGTCTTGACACTCCCCATCAAGCTAGGGTATATATGTCAACCATTTCCATCTTGTTGCAAATATCTGAAAAGGAATACACTGGTTTGGTAAAGACTTCGACAAGCTCGTTGTCATAGGTGCCAAACAGAGTGCAGATCTAATTATTTAACACCTTTTCTCTTATGAAATGACTGTCTACTTCAATATGTTTTGTCCTTTTATGAAAGACTAGATTCTTCGAAATATATATAACTGCCTTATTGTCCCAGAATATTGGCAGAGGGTGATCATAAACTTCTCCTAAATTAAGCATTACTGCATGCAACCACATTAGCTCGTAGGTAGTCAAATCCATGCTTCTGTATTCAGCTTTCAGCACTTGACCTTGAAAATACAACATGTTTCTTGCTCTTCCAGCTGACCAGATTTTCTCCTATGAAGGTACAAAACCAGACATATACTTCCTATCTTCCTTTTTATCGGCATAGCTAGCATCAAAATAGGCCTCAATTCTAAAATGAACATTCTTCTGGAAAAGAAGCCCCTTTTCAGGAGACCCTTTCACATATTCCAAGATTTTCAAGGTGGATTGTAGATGACAGTCCTTAGAAGCTTGCATAAACTGGCTCACCCTTCCTACAATATAATAGACATCTAGTCTTATGGCTAACAGATAAATGAGGTTTCCGACAATCCATCTGTACCTGGTGACATTTGCTAGGAGAGGTGAATTCTTATTCCAGCACTTATCATCGCCAATAGTAATTGGACACCGAGCAAGTTTAGCCCTAAGAAGACAAATCTCTTTTAAAAGATCCAAGGCATACTTCCTATGTGAAAGAATTATAGAACTAAGCTTTCATAATATCTTAATCCATAGAAAGTACCTGGGAGACCCCATGTCTTTTGTAATAAAATACTAAAGAAGACGGTTCTTAGTAAGGTCAATTCTCTTTTAACATCTCATGTGAGAAGAATGTCATCCACATAGACTGCAATAACAACTAGGCCAGATGAGATCTTGCAAATGAACAAAGAGTGATCTGTAGCACTTCGAGCAAACCCAATAATAGAAATAACTTTGCTGAACTTCTCAAACCAAGCTCACGACTTTACTTAAGGTTTTAGATTGCATCCCTTAATTTACACACATTAGACTCTCCCTGAGCAACATACCCAGGAGGTTGCTCCATATAGATAGTCTCCTATAAATCACCATAAAGAAAGACCTTTTTCACATCCAACTGAGATATCTCCCAGTCCTTATTAATAACCACAAAAAAGAGAACGTGGATTGTAGTAATCCGAGCAACAAGAACGTTTTCAGAGCTTATGGTTGTCTGCTATTTGCTTCGCTTGCCAGAATCTTATGACGTGATTCGACGACAGATTCTTAAATACGCTGATACTCCTACTCTGGACGCTACTACTGCTTGAATTTTAGCTATTACTACACTACTCCAACGATCGTTACTTAGTTGCTCATTAGGGCCGTCATGATATTCTGAGTGGTCATGGAGGCCACTCCAGTGGTCGTGGCTTCTCTAGATATCTTTGTTCTAACTGTGGCAAGACTGGTTACCTTGTTGATTATTGCTGGGTAAAACATCCTCATCTTCGCCCTGCTCTGGGAGATTCAACTTCAAAGAAGTCCACTTCTCTTGCTACCACTTCGGGTAGTGCTAATATGGCCAATACGAGTAGGTAGCTTATTGATTCTAGTACTAAGAATCATATGATAGGCAATCCTCGTCTCTTCTCTCAGCTAAAAAAATTTAACCGGCTTCCTCTGATTTTTGTTGCGGACGGTTCTCTGTCACCTATGTGTGGCTCTAGAGAAGTGCAAGTTACTCTTTCTCTTCATCTTGCGGACACTCTTTACGCCCAATATTTCCATGCAATCTACTTTCTATTACATCTTTATTTAAATAGCTCAATTGCACGGCTATTTTTACACCATCTACTTGCTTTTTTCAGGATCCTCAGTCTAAGGAGATGATTGCTACTGGGACTGAAAGTGATGGCTTGTTCTATCTCAATAAAGTCTCTATTTTTTCTGCCTCCACTACTCTTTTATAATGGCATATTTGCATTGGACATCCTCCTACTCGTCTTCTTTACCAACTCTTTCATGATCTACCTCGGGGAGACTCTTCTCTCCACTGTGAAGCCTGTCAACTCATCAAACACCATCATACATCTTTCCAAGCAAAGCAAGGATGTAGTTCATTTCATCCTTTTGAGCCTGTCCATTCTGAAATTTAGGTACCTGCTCCGACACATTCTGTTTGGCGGGTAGTGTGTATTTTGTTACTTTCATTGATGATTTTTCTAGATGTACTTGGTTGTACTTGATGAAAGAGCGTTCTGAACTTTTCTATTTTCAGTGTATTTTATAATGAGGTGTACAATCAGTTTGACACTACTGTTAAAATTCTATGTACAAATATTGCCAAAGAATACCTTAGTCATCAATTTTCTGTATTTTGTATGCATCATGGCATTATACATCAGACTAGTTGTCCTTACACCTCCCAACAGAATAGAGTTAGTGAAAGAAAAAACTGTCATTTTCTGGATGTAGCTCATTCCCTTCTCACTCATATGAGTTTTCCCCGGTCCTATTGGGTACATGTCATTCTTCTTTTTTGTTACCTCATCAACGGAATCCCTTCTTTTATTCTAAACGGCAAAACTCCTTTCTCCATTCTGTATCCTCATGCAACACCGTTTCTTTTACCCCTGCGCGTCTTCGGATGCACAACATTTGTTCACTCTTCCTCCCTAGGACTTGACAAACTCTCTCTTTGCTCAGTTAAGTGCATTTTTCGGGGCTAGTGTCCGACATAGAAAGGATATTGGTGCTATGACCCTCTTCTCTAGAAATAATTTGTTTCCGCGGACGTCACTTTCTTTGAAAATACTCCTTATATTCCCCGCACTACTCCGCTTCCTCCTTCTGATGACACCTCTTCTCTACTCATTGTCTTTGCTACTCCACCTAAACCAGTGTATCTCCCTTCACCAACTATCTTCGAGTCTCCTCCTTCTCCTAATTCTGCTTCTCCCCCTGAGCCACCACTTACAGTTCCAGGGACAGCAGTCGCTCCGATGGAAGGACTTGATGCTCCAGCAAAGACATATCTTGATCTTCCAATTGCTCTTCGAAAAGTTGTTCGGACATGCACTTGACATCCTATTCAAGATTTTGTTTCCTATGCTCGGCTGTCAACTTCCTCCAAGAGCTCTGCTCTCGCTCTCTTAGCAAATATCCTCCCAACTACCTATCAAGAGGCTCTTATTGTTCCTCATTGGAAAGCCTCCATAGATGAAGATATGAAAACTCTGACTGAGCGGGGTAATTGGACTCTTGTCTCTACCCCTCCAGGTGCTGATGTGGTTGGCTGTCGTTGAGTCTTTGTTATCAAATTTTTTCCTAATGGTATCATTGATCATTATAAAGCTTGGCTTGTCGCCAAAGGGTTTATTCAGACTTATGATGTCAACTTCTTTGACACCTTCTCTCCTGTTGCTCGGATTACTACAATCCACGTTCTCTTTTATGTGGCTGTTAACATAGACTCGGAGATGTATTAGTTGGATGTCAAAAATACCTTTCTTTATGGTGATTTACAGGAGGCTATCTATATGGAGCAATCTCTTGTGTATGTTGCTCAGGGGGATTCTCAGGGGTGTAAATTAAGGAAGGTAATTTATGGCCTTAAGCAAAGTCTGTGAACCTGGTTTGAGAATTTCACCGAAGTTATTTCTGTTATTGGGAATGCTAAAAGTGTTGTCGATCACTCTCTCTGTTCATTCACAAGACCTTGTCTGACCTAGTTGTTCTTGCAGTATATGCGGATGACATTCTTCTTATAAAGGATGATAAGAAGGGAATTATTCATGCTAAGAAGCATCTTCTTCAGTATTTTATTATAAAAGACATGGGGTCTGTCAAGTACTTCCTGGGGATTGAGATCTCCTGAAAGCCCAGTTTTATAATTCTTTCAAAAAGAAAGTATGTCTTGGATCTTTTGAAAGAGATAGGTCTTCTTAGGGTTAAACCTGCTCGGTGTCTAATGGCTATTGGTGATGATAAGTGTTGGAATGAGGATTCACCTCTACTAGCAGATGTCCCCAGGTACAGACGGCTTGTTGGAAAATTCATTTATCTAATAGTCACAAGACCAGATATCTGTTATGTTATAGGAAGGGTGAACCAATTTATGCAAACTCCTAAGGATTGTCATCTACAATCCGCCCTGAAAATCTTAGAATATGTGAATGGGTCTCCTGGAAAGGGTCTTTTGTTCTAGAAGAATGTTCATTTGAGAATTGAGGAATATTTTGATGCTACCTATATAGTTGACAAGGATGATAGAAAGTCTACGTCCGATTTTTATACCTTCGTAGGAGAAAATCTAGTCAGGTGGAAGAGTAAGAAACATGCTGTAGTTTTAAGGTCAAGTGCTGAAGTTGAATATAGAAGCATGGCTTTGACTGTAACATCCCTCAAACTTCTGGACACCTAGGAGTGGCTTTGTCATAACTAGGTCATGACACAACCCTAAGAAGTCCAAGAAGGCCAAATGAACTTAGGCATGAAGGAGAAAACCATCTTGGGCTGCAAATAGTAATTTCATTTACCCACCAGAGGACTTGACTTTAGGGCTTGAACTTGACTCCATTACCCCACCATAACACCCCTAACCCTTTTTGAGGTCCATAGGGTCACTAAGGACACATTGTGGTCAACTAAAGGGGATCAAGTTGACGAAAGTCAACTCTAGCCCCAAAATGGTTAAAGTGCCCTAACTAAGGGTCAAGTGGCCTCCAAGGTGCCAAACCAACCCTACCCAACACCTCCTAGACCTTAGAGGTGGCCAATGCATCACTAAGGACCCATAGGGGTCAACACAAAAGGCCAATTTGACCAAAGTCAACTCAATCAAGGTTTAGGTCAAACTGGCTCAAGTTGACCTAACCTAGCCCAATCCATTTGGGCTAAGCCCAATTGAGGTGGTCCACTAGCCTCATGAGGTTTAGAATTATCCAAAATACCCCTCATTTTCTGGAAGTGATGACTAGGAGAGAGAAAAGCTCAATTTCTCCCTTTAATGGAGCAGAGAGAAAGAGAGGAGAAAGAGGCCATTCATGGCTTGGAAGGCTAAGGGCCTTCTTTCTTCATTCCATTGATTTGATTCATCTCACCCATCGGTGCTGAGAAGATCAAGAGTCTTTACAGGCCCTTTCAGTGGCTGGATGCATTGGACCACACTTGGCCGAGAACCACCACTCAAGGCCATTAAAGGCATTGAAGCCATGTCACTTCCTCTCCCCTAATTGAGCATCTTAAAAGCATCCCTAGACCCCTAGCAGTTGTTTCCACATTTTCCCTGAAGAATTCAAGCCCTTATGTTGTACTGTTGTAGAGCACCCGCAAGCTCAAAATCCAGCAATAGCGTCTCGTCTATCAGCAAGGCTTCACGCCTCCCAAAATGTCTGATCCCTATTCTCTTTCTCAGTGGATAGATCTCTATCCATTGGCCGCACAGTTTGGGATCAATTGACCCCAAATAGACTAAGTCGAAAACTCCAGTTTTGGAGCTTTAGATTCCATGCCTAAATCCTGATTCCGGCCACCTCCGGCAGGTCTACCACTGCCTATCGCCGACCACCACCTCAACGAAGGTGGTGGTGGCATTGGTCGGCCGGGGAGGCGCTCAGGTGGCCGGGAAATCACCTCCCAAAATTGCCCAGGACAGGCTGCTATGAGTCGTTGGTTTCATGGGGACGATGAACAGATCCTGTCCATCCTTGCGCTAAGATTTGTGCGGGATCAATTATATATATTTTCATTTAATTCATTTTTGTTACATAAAATGCAGTGAATTTATTGATTTATTAAAAATACATAGATGCTTTTTATGGAAAATTATTCTATATGAAATTTGTAGACCTTGATGTCTATTTTAATTTAAAATTTGTATCAACCAATTTGTCGCAATGGTCAGACCATAGCACTCCATATGGTGCAACCTATACATAGGATTGACCAAAGACTAATCTGAGTGACCCTACTAAACCACTCATCCAAATACTTTGAAATTTGGGTCATAGTTTAGTATCACCTATGTCTCTGACATATCCAAAAATGAGAATTTTGGGAGAAACAATCTCTATAGTTTTTGTAAAAATTTAATAAATCATGTATGATTTAATTAGAGGGCCTAATGAACACATAACTCCCCAAAGTTTTGGTGGATGATTCAAGGGTCATGGTATGGCCCTGATAAAAATCCCAGCCCAATTGGGGCTAATTTGATTAGGTATTGAGGTGATCAAAATTTGGTATGTTGAGGGTAAATTAGGGCAAATGTGTTCTTGATGGGTTGAGTGGCCAATCCTCACCCAAAAGGGATGAAACTTGGGTCACTGCCTCAAAGTCATCTAAAACACCCCTTCAAGAGAAATTGAGTTGTTTGGGGTGGAGATGCCCTAAGACCCAAGTGTAGGCCCTAGAGTTGAAGTTTGGGGCCTAGTGAAGGACATGTGACAGTATGTCCTTGGATGGCATTGGAACTTGGATGGTTAGTTCTTATGGTAAAAATAGGCCTTGGAGAATAGTTTTAGGATTTTTAGGATCTTACACTTTCTTTAAAATAACTATGGATGATTTAGGGCACTTGGGTCCAATAATTATTTACATGCTCAAATGGATTTTGATACTCATGAAACTTCGGCAGTAAACTTGATTTAGTGATATTGTGAATTTTGGATTAATAATTGTAGTACTTCATTCACAGACCCTAATTGTGATTCAATCACATGATAATTAATTAGGGGTTATGCGCTCACTGGAAAATTATAAAACTTGGTCAGGAAAAAATTTAGGATATAACCTTGCTCTGTGATATTTTACAAAATTATTGAAATCCCATTTATACAAGATATTTCACAATGTGCCTTTGCAGAAGATTATTAAATAAATTAATCATGAGTTAAATATCCATTAAAATTTTATGAAACTTGGTCAGAGGATATTTTAGGGCATTATATTGTTTTGTAAATTTTTATAGAATTATTGGAAGGTAGTTCATTTAGGAACAAACACAAAGTACCCCATGTTGAATATCTTTAAGTAATTTATTTATGTGATCAAATGGACTTAGAAAATTGTGATTTTTGGTCAGTAGACCTTTCTGTCATTGTTAGCATCAGGTAATTTATTAAAATTATAAATTTAGTACTTCTCTCTTTACTCTGTTGTTATGTCGATTGTTCAATATTTTGTTTAGAAGTCAAAACATTATTGGAAAATTGATAATTTCAATACATACTATTATTTTGATGAGATACATCTGTCAAAATTTTTTTAGGATCATACCAGGTCATAAAAGTGTACCTAGTGTTCAAAGGCATATTTGGCCTTATTTTGTAGAAAATTAATTAAATAATAATTAAATTGGGAAAAATATTATATTCTGGATTTATTCCTAAAACATCATTATATACCCCCAGTAATAATCTTAGGTCAATGAAATGAATATTTGAAGGGGTCACCATTCACACTCATCATGTAGGATAGTTGGTTTACACATAGTAGAAACTATAAAAGTCGAATAATATGTGAAACCTGTTATGGGAAAGGGTAGTTGGTGTACCTAGTCTGGTTGAGAATGAGTAAGGTCGCCATTAGAAGGAAGGTTGAGAGAACCTGGTTGACTAGTATTAAGTGGTGCTCGGGATCGACGAAAGATCGTCTTCCCTGTGGAGAGAGAGAGAGAGAGAGTCAAAATACACTTGGGTTAGATTTAGTATAACATTAAATGAGATTGGCTATGGGTAGATACCAACAATAATAAGTACCTTGTGAAAGGGAGCTTTGGGCTTCTGCCCATCGTAGTTTCTAGTGCCCCCCGAGATCCCTTCACAAGGAATGGCCTGGGCAGTCCGAGGTTAACCTTAAACTGTAAGACTAAAATGATTACAAGAGTAATTAGCAATATACTAGGACTTCACTTTCACTCACCCCGATGTTTCGGGAGGTCTGCTTGGTTAGGTTATCCGAGCGGTAGGCTCAGTGGTTGTGAAAAGGGGCAGGTTAGCCCGGCGAGACGAAGGCTCAGAAGGTAGTTGAAATGGACAGGTTAGTCCAGGGTGCCAAGGGATCGGGAATTCATGGTTTCATGTTCATAAAGGTGGTGGGACTTCAGTATTTGATAGTCGTTCACACTTACATCGATACGATGACTCGACGAGTGTGGTTTACACTTAGCCATGGAAAAGAGTGGTGGTTGGTCAGCATAGTATGTGGAGACCCTGGTGTGTCCTTCAATGGCGTACGTAAGGGCTAGGCCTGGTAGTGTGAATACCCGTCTAGAAGTAGGGTGGCCCGACCCACTATCTCTGTAGGCCACGACGGAGGCTCTTGGGAGTGAAGCTAGCTTCCAAAATGGGGGAACTAAAGGTCTGTGCGCATACAGTCGTGTGCATGTGTTGCAATTGCCTGAATCACGGCATAGCATATCACTACGCTCATACTTGCATATAACCTGACAACCCATCGTATAAATTGGTATAGGACTTTTTATACGATGGGAGCCTTGCAAAAGACCCCTTCACTTATAAGTTTGTATGGGCATTCATATAAGTTAAGGTTACTTATTTCATAGTCTACTATACATGTACTTATTAATCTATTTTACTTGATTACCCTACTGCTTTCTTATTATAGAACTGCTAGTTTGCTGTTCCTTTTACAACTCTATATATTTATAATATATCTGCTAGAATAGTTCCACCGTCATTTGCTTTTTTCCTACTCTCCACCATCATAGCTTTCCTATCATTCCTCTCGCACGTTGCCTAGGAGCTACTGGGGGAGATGTGGGGGAAATTAGGCTTAGTCTTTTTTTAACTAACGGTCGGTGGACCAAACATTTCAGGGACTTCGAATGGGAGACATGCATGGTGCAGCAGTAAGAGATGCAGCACCAGCGGAGCATGGTGCACATGGAGGTGGTCCAGTCTAGTACGGGAGCACCTGCCTCTGGTTCCGTGAGTGTTAGCTTTACTTAGCTTCCGCGAGATGGTTGTAGTGAGGTTTTGATGTACCCAGCATAAGATTGTTTATATTCCTATTATACTGATCTTTTTCAGTACTTATATCTTCATGTGGAGTTGTTGTGATTTTCTATTACATATTTTATATGTGATTTTGTGGACTAGTCATACTTGTCTGATTTGTTGTACTTCTACTTCTTGATGATCTCCATTGTCGGTAGAATCGGCTTTTTGTTGTGGCGACCTTCCCGTATGTCGGTGTCACCGCAAAAATGATAGTTCTGAGCGTAAGATTTGGTAGCTCAAAGTAAAAAAAAGGGTCTTACAAATTGGTATCTGAGGGAGGTTTCGATCGAAATACAAGAAGTCCACAAAACCCTAGGCCACCCCACGTGAGCTTAATTTGAGGACAAACTAGCAGCAAAAGCAATGGTGTGCCCATAAGGGAGAATCACATGTAAAAGTCCACTTTTCATTAGTTCCACTTAACTAACAATTGGAATTTTCCTAGTAGCCTGCGATGAACCCTACTCCTCAGTAGGGTACACCTCAAGCACAGAACATGGTTCCACCCCCGCCGGCTCCGACTCCATTCTAGAATATGGAGATGGGGCAGACACGGATGGCTATTCTGGAGGCCTTTAGGGTTGTGCAGGCTACAACCCCACAGCCAAACCCGGGGCTAACTAGCTGAGTGTCTTCCGGGGGCTTTCTCCTCCATCCTCCCTTAGGATAGAGTCAACTGTCCGTACAGAGGAGTGGTTGGACATTATCTACAAGATGTTGGCTGGGATTCGATGCCCGATGGAAGAGGCAGTAGCCTTGGTAGTTTACTGCTTGGAATCGCACGCGAAGTGATGGTGGAAGTCACTATTAGACACCACCTTTGCTGGAGTGGAGTGCGCGGGCATTTCCTGTTAAGAGTTCAGAGTAGCTCTAGTGGAGCATTTTGTACCTCAGTCGGCGAGGAATGAGTTGGAGGATAGGTTCCTGTAGTTGAAGCAGGGTAGCAATACGGTGTTGGTGTACTACCGAGAGTTCACACACCTAACCCATTTTGCGAACTCATATCTGCTAGACGACGTGGATTACGTGAAGAGGTTCTATAAGGGCCTTCATGATGAAATGAGGCAGACCCTCCTCTTCATTTCTAATGGGAGCTTGGCCAGGATTTTCGAGATGGCAAAGAAGCTGGAGGCAGACTAGCTTACAATTCGGAGCCGGAAGAGACCAGCTAATGAATCAGTGATTGGAGGCAGGAGAGGCCAGCCTACAGGTCGTGTCATTGGCGAAAGGATGAATGGGCTTTAACCCCGCAAATAGGATAGGCAAGAGCAGAGGAACTTGGTGGTGTTAGCTCCTCAGCCCTTGCAGATGCGGGAGATGCCGAGGTGAATGTAGGAGGCACTGATATGCTTCCGGTGCAACCAACCGGGGCATATGGGGAGGAACTACCCCATGAGGGAAGCACCCCCACCAGCACTTCAGGATGCCCCACCTGCACGATAGTTTGGTGGTCGAGAACGCGGTCAAGGACGTGGATTTTAGGGTGGAGACCGCCGACAGGATAGAGGGCTGGTATATGCCTTGTATCTGGCTCAGCCCTGGAACCTGGAATGGGTGATAAGAGATATGCAAGTAAATTTAAGTTTCTTCCCTCTCTATAAGTTAGATTATATGAATGTAAAACTGTAGAATTAGGAAAGAACCTGAAACTAGATAATTAAGAAGAAAAAAACTTAATTAACTTAAGGTTAGTGATGTTGTGTGGCAAGGCCGCCCACACCCTATTCGACACTGGAGCATCACACAATTTTGTCTCGGAGGAGTTTATCAAAGACCTGGACCAGATCAAGTGCTTTGAGGGGTCATCAGGAGGGTGCGTATCCCTAACGGGATGGAGATCCAGTCTACGACCAAGTGCATTCTGGGAGTTACCATTGACGGTGTAACTTTCGAAGCCCCGATAATGATCCTGAGGATGCCGGATTTTGATCTCATCCTGGGCATGACATGGCTCACCTGGAACCATGTGCAGATCGATTGCCCAGCACGGAGGGTCATGCTGAGATACTGCGACACTTACCAGACCTTCAAAGGTATTGTCCTAGCTTCCCGCCTTCTACTATCCTCTATTCAGGCCGTCAAGGCTCATCTGCAGGGAGACGAGGATTACCAGGTGCTGTTCGAGATGGCCGAGGCCAAGGATTCCATTGTTATTATCCCGGTGGTGCGGGATTTTGCTGATATATTTCCAAAGAAGTTGTCAGGGTTGCCGTCGCATCGAGATAAGGATTTTCAAATACAGCTCGTGTTGGGAGCTAAGCCGGTAGCCAAAGCTCCTTATCGGATGGCCTAGAAGGAGTTAGTGGAGTTTCAAAGTCAATTGCAGAATGGGCACATGATAGCTTATGCCTCCAAACATCTAAAGAAACACGAGCAGAAATACCAAGTTCACGACCTAGAAATGGGAGCGATTATCTTCGCCCTGAATATCTGGCGACACTATCTCTACGGAGTCCATTGTGAAATTTTATTGGATCATAAGAACTTGAAATACGAGGATACACAGAAGGAGCTGAATATCCGTCAGAGACGCTGGGTAGAGTTCTTGTCAGACTATCAGTATACCATGTATTATCATCCCAGAAAGGCCAATGTAGTAGCAGACGCTCTAAGCCGGAGAGCCACTACACCAGGAGCAGGACCTCAGCTGATGGCTATGGAGCTGGTACAGATGTTGGAAGAGATGCAAATATCTCTGGTATCCGAGGATGATCCAGAGCTTTACGAGGAGTACATGGCATCGATGAGTACCACTGACGACATACGAGACCGCATCAGGGACGGGCAGAGGCTGGATGCGAGGATGGAGCTGATATTTAGGGCCTTGGAGGAAGGCACAACAGGGGATTACACTCCAATAGATGGACTGCTATGCTTTAGTGTCCGAGTTTATATACTAGCAGGAGGCTGAATTTGGGAAGATATCATGAAGAAGGCACACTGTAGCAGATATTCAGTATACCCGGGGTTCACAAAGATGGAAGCTGATCTGAAGAGGACGATGTATTGGTCGGTTATGAAGAAGGATATTACATACTTCGTGACACGTTGCGAGTCTTGCCAGCTCGTAAAGGCGGATTGCAAGAGTCTGTCCAGAATATTGCAGCCACTTTCGGTGCCGGAGTGGAAGTTTGAGGACATAGCCATGGATTTCATATATGGGCTGCCTCGATCTCATGCGGGGAATGACTCGATTTGGGTCATCGTCGACAGGTTGACGAAGGTGGCCAGTTTTATTCCAGTTAGAAAGGATGCTCTGGTCGGTGATCTGGTACAGATATTTGTGGATTATTTTGTCCGCTACCATGGAGTGCCCGGGATAATCGTGTCAGATCGGGATGGACGGTTTACGTCCAAGGAGTGGAGGTCAGTTCAGGACAACCTAGGCTCTCATTTGACTTTCAGCACAGCTTTCCACCCTCAGACAGACGGGCAGATAGAGCGCACCAACCGGACACTAGAGGATCTTATGCGCTTATGCATTTTGGACCGCGGTGAACCCGGGAAGAGACTATTGCCGCTGATCGAGTTCTCCTACAACAACATTCATCAGTCCAGCATAAGCATGGCTCCTTACGAAGCGTTGTACAGACGGAGATGCAGGACCCCACTATCTTGGATCCGGAATGAGGATCCAAATGCACTCAGCTCGGAGTTCATGGAGGACACAGATGCTCAGATGAGATTGATCCGGGATAGGATGATGGGGGCCCTTAGCAGACATGCCAAATACTATGATGCGTGGCATCGTCAGGTGGAGTTTCAGGTGGGAGATCGGATTTTCTTGACGATACAGCCAATGCATGGAGTCTCGCAGGTACGCGGGTGGAAGAAGCTCAGTCCAAGATACATGGGGCCTTACAGGATTCTGGAGCGGATCGGCCCCTTGGCTTACAGACTAGAGCTGACGCCGGAGTTAGCGGAATTGCACGACGTCTTCCATGTCTCTTCACTTCATAGGGCTCTACTATGACCTGAGCAACTGATTTCCACTACAGATGTCCTGGTGGCTTTGGATCGATCAGTCAGCATGGAGCCAGTCAGGATCGATGATACAACAGTGCAGGTTTTGCGGTGTGAGAAGGTTCCGCTAGTCAACGTCCTGTTGAGGAATCATGGTGATGGAGACGGCGACCCCCTACATGTTGAAGATGATGATGGCATGCTCGCGGAAGATCCTTCTCTGTCTCCAACCAAATATTTGCGGTGCCGTGGTGACCTTTTGGAGCGATGCAAGACGACCAATGAATGGAGACGTCCAATAATATTTTATTTGAATCATTTTATTTTTTTATTTGCATTGTTTATTTCATGCTCTTAATGTTTCATGTAATGTGTGTGTGATGTATTTTTATTTTGGGCTGCCTATAGCCAAAACTATGTTGTAAGCCTTATATAGGTCATGTAATGTTTCATGTTGATTAGATAATGATAAGAATTTGAATCCCCAAATCCTCCTTGAGATCTTTTTCCCCCTCTTTTTCAAAATTCGACCAAGGACTTTTCCCCCTCTTCTAGCTGACCTCCTCTCCCCCTTCTTCTCACTCGGCCTCTCCTCCACCACCCTCTAGCCTCCTCCCTTTCAAAACCCGACTACCCTCCTCCTCATCAAAAACCGACCACCCACTACAACTCAAAAAATCTGTCCAGCCCCTCTCCAAGAGAAAACCGACCACCCCTTTTTCCTTCGGTGGCTAGACCAAGGTGTTTTAACCAAGGCTTCGTGGACTCCATACCGGCATGAAGAGAGGAAGGCGGACAAGTTTCCTCTCCATCCGGCATGACTCCGGCGGAGCCGTTTAAGAGTGATCCCGATTAGTGAATTGAAATCATCCATTCTGATTGGGAAATGAAAATTTCTATTTGTGTGTGATTTTCCCTCTAAAGTTTTCATTGTGGTGGATTTATTTTGGCGTGATCTTTGAAATGTTGGATTGATCGTGGGTTTCATCGATTTCTTTGTTGTTCATCATAATTTCATTTAAGTTCGAGGGGTTTCACGAACCTCATTTACTTTTTGTGGGGAGAGATCTACCGTTTTCGAATCGTAAATTTTGATAGATCTCTTTTAGTACAACCTTCACTCGATCGGACCGGGTGGGTCCTTTTAGCCGGAAAGAATATTGGCCTATAGCCTTTTATTTGATCCTAATCAGTTTGTCTACCCTTACATTAGCATCTAATTGATATAATTGCATAGCATGTGCGCTGTGTTGAGACATTGTGCGAGTGTAGAATTTGATCGTTGAGAGGCAATCGTGTTTAGCCCGTCGTCTTTACAGTATCGACGTGTAGTCCTGTATCAATTTGGTATCAGAGGGAAGTTTATGCCAATTTCCTAATTGCCACCCTCACCCTCTTGCCTAGTACGTCGACACACACTTATCTTACACGTATTTTTGTCAAAATTACAAAAAAAATGGTCTGCCAATAGCGGCCTAAACTTTTTATTTTTCTGCAAAAAAATCAATTTTTTTAATAATCTCTTATTTATTTTCAGTAAGAAAATCAAAAAAAATATTATTTTTGCCCTAGATATTAAGAGGGAACAAATCCATCTGTTGCAATTTATATGGGTCAGAATCCTTAATTCTTGCATGTGCACAAGAATCGGATCGAGTTTTCTCTATGGTTCTCACTGATATGGCCTATGATGTTTACACTTCTTGTTTAGACTATTGGTATGATAAAGCCATGGCTAAACACACCCCAGCCTTGCCATCATACCATAGGAATTCCAACCGTCCTCACGCTTATCCTCCCACTAGAATTGAGGCACCTACATATGACGGTTTAGGGTGTCCCCAAATTTTTAGAGATTAGCTTAAGGGATTAGAAATTTATTTTAAACGTTACTTATGGGACGACCACCAAAAGGTTAACATCGCCCGAGAGCGTTTAATAGGTCAAGCCCAGGTATTTCGGTTAAACGAAGAGCATCTTGTTGGTAGTTATAAACATGCTTGGTCGGCAATGCGTAGCCTACTCTCGGATCAATTTGATCCCACCTATCTCCGCACTACTAACACCAAGCCTGTGAGTGAGTATCGGTATGGCGTGTAACACCTCCCCTGTAATGGACGTATAATATGGGTCCGGCCGGGGCCCCACAACATACGAACGCCGCAGCTTTAGTATTAAAAGTTGATATAGCTACCCAAACTCAAAACACTTGCACAACACAGCGGAAAACCAAGCACAACTAGAAGTTATCCACTAACCCAAAAGAGTAAACAAACGGCCTTAAGGCCTTACATCAAATGTCCAAAAGTAAACAGTACATCAAACATGAACGTGCTCAGCACTCCTAGCCTACCTCGGCATGCAAGCCGGACAAAATAGTCTCATACATACATCAATCACAAGTAGTGCTACCAAAAGAGAAAACACTTCGTGGGCTTAGGCCTTTTTGGCCGGCGTGCTAGCTCCTGCGTGCGATCCTTGCCCTGTAAAAATTATTAGTAACGTGGGTCAGCAAAGGCTGACCTCAAACTGTGTAACAACACATCTCCTCCCGGCCGCCCCTAACGGACCCCGGGGAACCCTCCAACCTGCAAGTCAGCACTTTATATGCAATATAAATTTCTATAAATAGAAAAGCATTAAAACAGGCTTGGATGTCTCAATCATCAAACATGTTCTCTACTGGTTGAGCATATAAAGAAAGGGCCTACTATGCAACATGAATGCAACACCCGGGCTTCACCCAAGGTACCCTACAACGTATGCATCTAGCACAACATCACATCAGTTGGGTACTCACATTTCCCCAATCGGCATAAAGCCGCAAACATTGAGGGAGACACAACTCCCTCACACGGCGCACAGGCCGCCACATGGAATTCTTGCCAAGGCCCCACCCGCTCGTGGGCTTAGCCCCGGGCTTGCCTGCAAGCTCTGACGTCTCATGTCAGGATTCCAACAACCACAGGCTGACCGATTCTAAGAAGCCTTGCTGGACCCCACCCGCTCATGGCCTCTTTGCCCGGGCTTGCCCCAAGCTTGGCATTCTCGTCAGTCTCACAGAAGGGGACTAGTCTCGCCGGGACACTCTCCACACATGACGCACATGTCACGGGATAGCCAGCCAACCACGGAGACATAGCCACGCCTTGGCACAACACAACCAAGACTAAACACATCGCAATCCCTCTTTGTACCGCAGCGTTCCCGCGCACCAAGGAAAACATCTCCAACTCGTGCAGAGCTAACCTTGTCCACCAAGGAAACCATCTCCATTCTCATACGGAGCTAACCTTGTCAAGGAAACCATCTACCACCACGAGGAGCTAACCTTGTCCGGGTTCGACTACATGTACTCTTTTCAAGCAAACGGGACAATCACCACCACAACACAAACGGCATCTTGCCGCAACGGAAATCTCTACGAATCCCTAAGTCCGTATGCAACATCACCGAGTCGGACTAACGGTCGCGACTACGGCTTCACCCACCATGCCTAATCCACTAGCGAAGCGGATCTCTAATGCAAAGATATGCCGGGGACGAACTCAATCGACCCGGAAGTTCCTCTTGAAACTTGGCAAGCCAAAACCCCTCTCATTTGAGAGTTTGGTGCCCAAAAATTAGAGAAAAGAAAACTAGATGATGCTAAAACGTGCATCCTAAAGACCGAGAGGAGAGATGTCGTTACCTTCCGACTCCTCTTTCTTGCCATGGCAAAATAGCCGGATGGAAATCTTCGCAGCGGTCTAAGCTTCACGGATCCGGACTCGGCTCGCGATTTGGAGCACCGAAACCCTTCCTACAGCCCAAGAGTTCTTCTTCTTCCTCCTTGCTCTAGTTTCTCTCAAGAACTAAGAAAGAGAGAACTTGAAAAAGAATGAGGATCTGTAACCCTAAAATCGGACTTAACTGCCCAGGAGGTGGCCTGAACCGTTAGATCCCAAAACCAGAAAAAGACTGGCCGCGATTCGCCTGGAAAATAAAAGACCTGGGCCGAACACGGCCTGGCACACGCCCGTGTCCAGGGCCGTGTGCCTCATTCGCCGTCTCAAATCGACGCGCCTGGAATCAGACACGGGCATTCGACACGCCCGTGTTCAATCCGACACGCCCGTGTCCCCAGTGACACGGCCGTGTGGCCTGCCGTGTATCTCCAACGACACGGCCCCAACACCAACCCGAGAGGTGACACGGCCTGGGACACGCCCGTGTCCCAAGCCGTGTGCCAAGTCTCGACACCCGTCGACAGGCTTTGTGTCGACACCGCGGAAAAACGTCGAGCGAAGATCGTCGACCAAGCGGGACACGCCCTGTGACACGCCCGTGTCACAGGCCGTGTGCCCCAGTCTCGACACACTGTCGAGCAAAAGTGTCGACACTTGGGTCAAGTGTCGACACGGCCTCGACACGCCCTGCGACACGCCCGTGTCGCAGGCCGTGTGCCCCACTCTCGACACTCTATCGAGCACAAAGTGTCGACACTTGGGCCGAGTGTCGACACGGCCTCGACACGCCCTGCGACACGCCCGTGTCGCAGGCCGTGTACCTCACTCTCGACACTTTGTCGAGCGAAAGTGTCGACACCTGGGCCGAGTGTCGACACAGCCTCGACACGCCCTGCGACACGCCCGTGTCGCAGGCCGTGTACCTCCTGCCAGAAACCCAAAAATTTCTAGAACTGCAGACTGAACCTCTTGAAAAAATCTGGGGTGTTACAACTCTCCCCCTCTTAACAGAATTTCGTCCCGAAATTTCAAAACAAAAGAGGTACAAAACTTAAATTGTACCTGACAAAAATAGTTCTGGATAGTCTTCTAACATGGCCTGTTCTCGCTCCCAAGAGAACTCCTCACGACCGCAGTTGTCCCAACGAACTTTCACAAGTTTAACCTCTTTATTCTGCAGCTGCCGAATCTCCGAATCTTCTATAGCGATTGGAAGGACTCGCGTCCTCAAGTCTTCGTCAATCGGCATCGATGCCGGCTCCATCACCACGCTAGCCTCCACCAAGGCTTTCCTCAACACGGAGACGTGGAAGACGTCATGTAATCCACTCAAATCTGCGGACAACGCCAACCGATAGGCTGCTTCTCCTACCCGCTCAACAATTTCAAAAGGCCCCAAAAACCTTGGACTCAACTTCTTGAGTCGGCGAATCCGCGAGACGCCTTTGAACGGCTTGACCTTCAGATAAACCCAATCACCAACTGCAAATTCTAACTTCCGGTGACGAACATTGAAATACTTTGCTTGTCTGTCTTGAGCCACCTTCATACGCTCTTGGATGGTCCGTACCATCTCACAAGCGTCAACTACCGCATCCTTTCCCAAAAGTTTGGTGTCTCCCGCCTCTGCCCAAGACATTGGCGTTCGACACCGCCTCCCATACAAAGCTTCGTAAGGCGCCATCTTTATACTAGCTTGAAAACTGTTGTTGTACGCAAATTCTACCATGAAGAGGTGATCCTCCCACCTTTTGCCAAAATCAAGAACGCACATCCTCAACATATCCTCCATAGTACGGTTCGTCCTCTCCGTTTGCCCATCGGTTTGAGGATGGAACGCCGTACTGAACTTTAGCTTCGTGCCCAAGCTCTTCTGAACAAGTCTCCAGTCCTTGGACGTAAATCGTCCATCGCGATCACTGACTATGCTCTTCGGAATTCCGTGCAGTCACACAATGTTACGAACATACAACTCCACCAGCTTCTCCACGCTGTCCTCTTTACGGTTCGGGATGAAGTGAGCCACCTTGGTTAGGCGATCCACGATCACCCAAATAGCATCATTACCATGCTGCGATCTAGGCAAACCATGCACAAAGTCCATGGAAATGTCCTCAAATTTCCACTCAGGAATTGGAAGGGGCTTCAGGAACCCGCCCGGTTTCTGACATTCGGCCTTCACCAAGGCACACGTTTGGCAACGACTCACATACAAAGCTACATCTCGCTTCAACCCCGGCCACCAAAAGGATTTCTTCATATCCAAGTACATCTTTGTACTGCCCGGGTGAATGGAGTACTTTGAGAAGTGAGCCTCAAACATCAACTCCTCACGGAGATTGCCAAACTGCGGTACACAAACCCTTCCATCCTTTCTCAAGATTCCCCGATCATCTCCCAGGTGCTGCTCTCGCCCGTTTGAGCCTCCAACACAAAAGGTTGAAACTCCACATCTAATCGAGTCGCTTCCCGAATACGATCGGACAAGTCGTTTTGCACTTCAATCCAGTTCAACCGAGCCACGCTTGTACAACCCTGTGTCCGGCGAGCGGGTCCCACCAGGGAGAATGAACAGGCCTGCCCCCGCGACTCGCACCCAAGCGGCAGGACGGGCTGAACGACTAAAGGGCTGGCCCGCGCCTGCCCATCCCAGGCGAGCGAGCTGGCAACCCGCAGCAAGCGAGCCGGACCCGCGATTGGCGACCCGCCGCAAGCGAGCCGGACCCGCGACTGGCGACCCGCCGCAAGCGAGCCGGACCCGCGATTGGCGACCCGCCGCAAGCGAGCCGGACCCGCGACTGGCGACCCGCCGCAAGCGAGCCGGACCCGCGATTGGCGACCCGCCGCAAGCGAGCCGGACCCCGAGCGCGACCTGACCGCCGATCCGCCCGGCAAAAGGCAGGCGGCTCGCCCATATCGGCTCGCACTCGCCCAGTGAGGGTAGGCAAGCCCCAGAGCCGGGTCGCGCCCGCCTCCTGCGGGAGAACTGAAGGCGAGCTGACCGCCCGGGGGTGCGAATAGCTACTCAGAACAGCGGAGCCTCGCTGTTGGCAGACCAGGTGGGACTGCGCATAGCTGTTCAGAACAGCGGAGTTTGGCTGTTGGCAGACCCATCCAGGGGTCTTTTGGTACTTCCAGGTCAGTCCTTTCGGTTATTGGCAGTTCAGATTCTGAAAATCTATAAATAAGACCCAAGGGGTACCTCAGAGGACACGCTTTCAGTGCCTCCTTGCTCTCATTTTCAAGTGTTCTCTGAGAGTACCTTAGCTCGGCTCTTGGCTAAGGAGGGGAAGCGCTCAGAGATCTTCCGGGTTTGTGGTGGGACCTCCCTGCCGAGCCCTTGGGTCTGTCTTTCCTTGTCTCTCTCGTTGTTTTTCTTGCAGGTGCGAAGTAGGCGCGAGACCACCCCTTCCCCAAGGGTCGAACTCCACAAGAGGCCGGTTTCCGGTTTCAACATTTTGGTGCGGTGAGCGTGGAGAGTGGTCAGTGCAGAAAAGCTTCGGCGAGCTCAATGACGGGAGGTCAAGGATCTGACAGGCAGAACTCGCCGCCCAACCCACCTCTCGCGACAGTGGGGATGTTTGAAGACTTCAGGAACGAGGTGCTGGATCTCGTCAAGATCGCACTCGGCGTGCGGGCCGAGTGTTCGACTCCGGCAGCCCAGATCGCGGCCGCCCCCTCTCTGGGCGAGGACGCTCCTGGCAGGCGAGCCGGGAAGGAAGTGGCTGAGGAAGGTCGGGAAGGCGAGCTCTCGGGGCGCGAGCTCTTCACCGGCTCGGCAGGCCGAGGCCGATTCGGCGAGCTGGGTCCGCGTGACTCGCCGGCCCGCCAGGTGGGGGGAGGCAGCCCTTTTAGCGAGCTGGTCTCCTCAGCTCCAGTACCAGACGGGTTCAGAGAGCCCGAGATGACCTACTACACCGGGAAGGGAGACCCGGTTCAGCACGTCCAGTGGTTCGAAGACGTGGTCTCCATCCGTCAGATGTCGGACGGATTCAAGTGCCGTCTCTTCGCCATCACCCTCCGGGATAAGGCGAGGGAGTGGTTCCACCAGCTGCCGGCCAGTTCCATCTATTGCTTCGAGGATCTACGCCGAGGGTTCATGTTGAGGTTCACTACCGCAAAGAAGAGGAAGAAGGAGTCTGAGTCCCTGTTCCACATAAAGCAGGGGGTGAACGAGACGTTGGGAAGCTACGTCGACCGGTTCCAGGAGGAGGTCACCCAAGTCCAGGAGATGTCGGGCCACAGTCTG
The DNA here is from genome assembly GCA_039583875.1 of Platanthera guangdongensis. Classification (NCBI taxonomy): domain Eukaryota; kingdom Viridiplantae; phylum Streptophyta; class Magnoliopsida; order Asparagales; family Orchidaceae; genus Platanthera; species Platanthera guangdongensis. The sequence goes on from CM077153.1 coordinate 202,102,666, forward strand.
ATGATGGCCTTCACACTGGGCCTGCAGCAGGGTTTCTTCCGCATGGAGCTGAAGAGGATTCCCCCCTCTCCTACGAGGAGCTGATGGAGAGGGCGGCGAGAGAGGTCGACGGGGAAGCGTCGAACCCAGAATTTGCGAGGAAGTTGGCCAGGTGGGCGACTGAGGAGGAGAAGGAGTCGAGGGGAGGAAGAAGACAGGAAGAGAGGAGGGAGGAGCCCAGGCAGAGGGAGCAGAGGAAACTCCAAGGATAGCAACCGGGATGGGGGCGTCAGGAGCCCGACCGGAGGCTGGGCTGGAGACCAGAGTGGCAGGGGCAGGGGCCACAGAGGGGATACTACGGGAGAGGCCACTATCAGGGGAGGCAGGACCAGTTCCACCCCCCAGGCTGGAGGCAGGGTCAGAGGCCGCGGCTCCCCGATCAGGAGGAGGCCATGGCCATAGCTCTGGGCGCAAGGAGAGGGGTCATGAGGAGGAGGAGAAGGGAGTTCAGGGTGGAACTGCCCTACTGCGACTTCCATCAGGAAGAGGGGCACGCAACGGCCGCGTGCCCGGAATTCTTGGAGATGAGAGAGAACAGGGGGCGGCAGCAGCAGCAGGAGGAGGTGCGGCAGGAAGTAAGGATCGAGGAGGTCCTGCCCCGGACGGAGGAGGATCGCTGTGAAGACCGGGTGGATGTGGGGACCCGAGGAATGATCGGAGTGATCCACGGGGGAGTGGGGGTCGAGGCTTCCCGCAAGGCAAGTCTCCACACCATGTATCGGCGGAGCGTCGCCTCTACGTCCCAGACCCCGCCGCCAGAGGAGAGGATCACTTTCTCCAGAAGCGACATGCCGGACCACGAGGATCCGTTCTGTGATGCGTTGGTCATCAAGGCCGCCATCGAGAACTTCACTGTCTCTCGGATCCTAGTGGACAATGGGAGTTCCGTGAACGTCGTCTTCAAGAAGGCGTTTGACGCGATGCAGGTGGAAGCTAAGAGGGTGCTGGCCTCGGACGGGCCCTTGTTCGGGTTCTCGGGAGAGAGGAAGGAGGTAGAGGGAGGAGTCGGCCTCCACGTAACCCTGGGGGGGCAGTCCCGAAACTGCAAGTTCGTCATTGTGGACGCCCCCAGCAGCTACAGCGCAATCTTCGGGAGGCCCCTGATCAGCGCCTTCCGCTGCGTCCCCTCATCCTTCCATCAGTGCTTGAAGTTCAACACTGAGGGGGCGCAGGTCAGGGTTAGGGGGGACCCTAAGGTGGCACGGGAATGCTACGTCACCGCGGTGAACACCATCTCTTGGCAGGAAGGGGCCGAGGAGATGGGGCGGAGGATGGAGGCAAGCGAGCAGGGAGCCGGAGAGGTGGAGCTGGAGGTGAAGGGCTGCGCAGAAAAGGCGGGAGGAGGTTTGGAGGAAGTGGTCGAAGTAAGGGCCGTGGCAGGGGGAATGGAGGTAGAGGTCCCCGTTCAGGAGGAAGGGGATGCCGAGGGATGGGGGGAGCAGTCCAGACTGGAGGCCGCAGAGGAGGTGGTGGAGCTGGAGGTGCTCACCCGCGGAGGCAGGGTGGAGAAGATCCGCGTCAGCGGGGGGCTGACCCCGGAGGACCAGGGCAGGATGCTGGAGTGCATCCAGAAGAACGTGGACATCTTTGCCTGGAGCGCCGCGGAGATGCCGGGGGTTGACGCGGATGTGGCTTGCCACCGCCTCAACCTGGACCCGGGAACACGCCCCGTCCAGCAGAAGAAGAGATCCACGGCGGACAAGCTAGCGGAGCCCATCAGGGAGGAGGTGGCAAAACTTCTCAAAGCGGGCTTCGTGTCCGAAATCCAATACCCCGGCTGGGTCTCGAACGTTGTGATGGTCAAAAAGGGAGACGGCCGCTGGCGCCTGTGTATCGATTTTTCCCTTCTTAATAAAGCTTGTCCTAAGGATTGTTACCCCTTGCCTCGGATCGACGCGCTGGTTGACTCAGCCGTCGGTTTTTCTGTAATGAGTTTTTTAGATGCATTTTCAGGTTACCATCAGATCAGGATGCACCCCCCGGACATAAAGGATGTCTCATTCATCACAGGGGACGGCTGCTATTGCTACAAGATGATGCCGTTCGGGTTGAAGAACGCTGGTGCCACCTATCAAAAAATGATGGACAGGGTCTTCAAGGAGCAAAGGGGGAGAAACTTGGAGGTCTACGTGGACGACCTCATGATCAAAAGCCGGGACGTGGACTCCCACCTCCGGGACCTGGAGGAGACGTTCACCACCCTGCGCCGATACAAGATGCGGCTGAACCCCCTTAAGTGTGTTTTCGGGGCTAGCCGGGGGAAGTTCTTGGGGCATCTCCTCACCCCCGCGGGGGTCGAGCCGAATCCCGACAAGGTCAAGGCTATCTTGGAGCTGGGGTCCCCGCGGAATGCAAAGGAAGTCCAACGGTTGACAGGGAAGCTAGCAGGACTGAGCCGCTTCCTCTCTCGGGCAGGGGATAAGTGCTCCCCCTTCTTCAAAGCGCTGAGGGGGGGCCAGAGGTTCGAATGGACTAAGGAATGCGAGGAGGCGTTCCAGGCCCTCGAGGCGCAGCTAACACAGGCCCCGCTGCTCCAGGGGCCGAAAGAGGGTGAAGATTTGTTCTTATACCTCGGGGTCGGGGCAGAGGCCCTGAGCTCCGTCTTGGTGCAAGAAGAGGGGAAGAGGCAGCTCCCTATTTATTATGTCAGCCGAGTCCTGAGGAAGGCCGAGCTCCGATATCCAATCTTGGAGAAGCTTGCGTTCGCACTGATCATCTCGGCCCGGAGGCTACGGCCTTACTTCCAGGCGCACTCGATCCGAGTGGTGACAGACCATCCTCTCCGCAATATCTTCGAGGGGGTGGAGCACTCGGTCCGGCTGGCCAAGTGGTCGGTGGAGCTAAGCGAGTTCGATGTCTCCTTCGTGCCACGGCTCTCGATCAAAGCTCAGGCGATGGCCGACTTCCTGGCCGACTACGTGGTAGAAGTAGCAGAGGGGGAGCTCACTTGCCCGGCTCCTTGGAAGGTGAGGGTGGACGGAGCATCAGGAAGGCATTCTCTCGGAGTAGGAGTGGTCCTGGAGAGCCCCCAAGGGACTCAGATTGAGCAGACGGTGGTGGTACATTTCCCCATTACTAACAACCAGGCCGAGTACGAAGCAGTGATAGCGGGACTACGCCTGGCCAGAGAGTTGGGGGTGCTGGATGTGGAAGTTCTGACCGACTCCATGGTGGTGGCTTCCCAGATCAACGGGGAGTTCGAAGCAAGGGAGCCCGCTTTGAAGTTATACTTGGCCAAAGTGAAGGGGGTCATAGGGACCTTCCAGACCTTCTCCATCCAACACGTGCCAAGGGGAAAGAATGAACAGGCCGATCAACTGGCGAAGCATGGCCCCCGGATGGGGGGCACCATCACCGACCTGTTCCGCCCCTCCATCGAAGAGGGGGAGCTCATGGAGATCGATCAGCAGCCCTCGTGGATGGACCCAGTAGTAGTTTTCCTCTCCACGGGAGAGTATCCGGAAGGAGTAGACAAGAAGAAGCTGAGGCACAAGTCCGCCTACTACCTCCTCAAAGACGGGCAACTATACAGAAAAACCCTTTCCGGGATGCTGGCTCGCTGCGTATCCGAGGGCGAGGCACAGAGGATCTTGGAAGAAGTCCACTCAGGGGAGTGCGGGAGTCATTCCGGGAGTCGGACCTTGGAGGGGAGGATAGTCCGGCAGGGGTATTTCTGGCCCACCCTGGGCCGAGACGCCGCGGAGTTCGCAAGAAGATGTCATAAGTGCCAGCTATTTGCCCCCCTCCAGCTACAGCCGGCCCAGCAACTCAAGAGCATCACGGCCCCCTGGCCCTTTGCAATCTGGGGGATGGATTTGGTTGGGCCGTTCCCCCAGGCTAGCGGCCAGAGAAGGTTCCTCCTGGTGATGATCGACTACTTCTCAAAGTGGATGGAGGTGAAGGCGTTGGCAAAGGTGACCTCCCAGGTAATCAGGAACTTCGTCTGGGGGGAGATCATCTGTCGCCATGGGCTTCCCCAGGCCATCGTCACAGACAACGGGCCTCAGTTCGCCAGCGCCGAGTTCACAAGTTTTTGCGAGCAGCTTGGGATCGACCTCAGATTCGCCTCGGTCCACCACCCCAGGAGCAACGGGCAGGTGGAGGCGGCGAACAAAATCATCGTCAATCTCCTCAAAAAGAAGGTGGAAAACTTGAGGGGGAGTTGGGTGGAGCAGCTCCCCGCCGTCCTTTGGGCCCTTAGAACCACTCCCAACACGGCCACGGGGGAGACCCCCTTCAAGCTCTCCCATGGGTGCGAGGCGGTGCTCCCCATAGAATTTGAAGTTCAAACGCCGCGGGTCGGAACGGCCAGGGAAGGCCGAGAGGAATGGCAAGCCGAGAATGGGGAAGAGCTGAGACTTTCCCTCGACATGGTAGAAGAGTTGAGGGATCTTTCGGCCGTCCGACAGGAGGAGGTCAAGAGGAGGATGGCGAAATACTTTGACAAGCATGTCAGGGTCAAGCAGTTCGCGGAAGGGGACCTAGTACTGAAGAAGGTGGATGCGGCAGGGCGGTCAGCGTCCGTAGGGAAGCTCAACCCCAGCTGGGAGGGGCCATTCATTGTGAAGGAAGCTTTGAAGTCGGGGGGCTATCGGCTCCAAAATGTGGAAGGCGAGGCCCTGAGTCTCACCTGGAGTGGAGACGACTTGAAGAGATTTTTTCCCTGATTTTCTGTAAACAACCCGATTTTTCATAATGAAGATTTTCTTCTCCTCCCCCAGGAATGTCATATCTAAGCTTGCTCAGAGAGTTGGAATGAACTTGGACCCCGAGAAGATCCCGCTGCCAGGCTCCCACCTAGCTGGCAGGGCCGGAAGTCACTCGGTGTCATCCCTAGCCTCGAGAAGATCCCGCTGCCAGGCTCCCACCTAGCTGGCAGGGCCGGAAGTCACTCGATGGAATGAACTTGGACCCCGAGAAGATCCCGCTGCCAGGCTCCCACCTAGCTGGCAGGGCTGGAAGTCACTCGGTGTCATCCCTAGCCTCGAGAAGATCCCGCTGCCAGGCTCCCACCTAGCTGGCAGGGCCGGAAGTCACTCGATGGAATGAACTTGGACCCCGAGAAGATCCCGCTGCCAGGCTCCCACCTAGCTGGCAGGGCCGGAAGTCACTCGGTGTCATCCCTAGCCTCGAGAAGATCCCGCTGCCAGGCTCCCACCTAGCTGGCAGGGCCGGAAGTCACTCGATGGAATGAACTTGGACCCCGAGAAGATCCCGCTGCCAGGCTCCCACCTAGCTGGCAGGGCCGGAAGTCACTCGGTGTCATCCCTAGCCTCGAGAAGATCCCGCTGCCAGGCTCCCACCTAGCGGGCAGGGCCGGAAGTCACTCGATGGAATGAACTTGGACCCCGAGAAGATCCCGCTGCCAGGCTCCCACCTAGCTGGCAGGGCCGGAAGTCACTCGGTGTCATCCCTAGCCTCGAGAAGATCCCGCTGCCAGGCTCCCACCTAGCTGGCAGGGCCGGAAGTCACTCGACGGAATGAACTTGGACCCCGAGAAGATCCCGCTGCCAGGCTCCCACCTAGCTGGCAGGGCCGGAAGTCACTCGGTGTCATCCCTAGCCTCGAGAAGATCCCGCTGCCAGGCTCCCACCTAGCTGGCAGGGCCGGAAGTCACTCGATGGAATGAACTTGGACCCCGAGAAGATCCCGCTGCCAGGCTCCCACCTAGCTGGCAGGGCCGGAAGTCACTCGGTGTCATCCCTAGCCTCGAGAAGATCCAGAAAGCAATGGCCTGCGATCTAGAGCAAATTGCATGGTCAGACTCCCACCTAGCCGGCATGGTCGGAAACTGCCCGAAAAGCGTGCGCAGCAGGATGGAATCGCAAGAGTTAGCCAGAAAAGAAGGAAAGGGTCTAGCATAGCCCCACCCTCAAGCCCCGGGAAAAGTGGCCGAGTAAACACAAAGGCCTGGGCGAGGGTCCACAGAGAGTTAAGCATGCGGCCGAGGGGCGAGCCAGCTCACCTCGCTCGGCAGACGAGCCAGCTCGCCTCGCTCGGCAGGCGAGCCAGCTCACCTCGCTCGGCAGACGAACCAGCTCGCCTCGCTCGGCGGACGAACCAGCTCGTCTCGCTCGGCGGACGAGCCAGCTCGCCTCGTCAGAGCCGGGCCGCTGGGACGGGTCGCGCCATCCGGCAGCGACATCATTGGAAAAACAAGACAGGCGAGAAATGTAAAAAGAACAGTGTGTAAAAGGAACAGTAGACAGAAATATAAAGCATAAGCGCAACTCGCGCATATAACTCAGACCAGATCTTTACACATAATGTTCATCTACAAGGCAGATTACAAAAAACACGAGACCTACAAACCCTAAAGCGGCTGGAAGCTTCTGTCGCCGGGCTCCGGCACGGGGAGGAACAGCGCCGGCACCACGTCTTTTGCCGAGAGTCCCGCTGTCTCGCTCGTAAGCAGGTCCGCGCGCCTCAGCGTCTGCATCGTGTATCTCGCTGCGCTGGCCGCGTTCTTCTGCATTAGCACTTCCAGGTCGTAGTCGGAGAGGTGCTCGCGCGGGCAGACCCCGCTGGCCGGAGGAGGGACAGCGGCAGCGGCCTCCAGCTCGCGTACCCGGGCCTCCAGCGCCGCCTTCTCCTGGCGAAGGGTGGCAATCTCGGCGCCCATCTGGCTCGCAGTCGCCGCGTCCTGAAAAACGGAATAGGAATTATCATGAGCTGCGTTCGCAGGAAGAATAGATTAGCTCCGGTTGAGAGCGTACCACCCCGCCCAGATATTGTGCGAGGGTCTCCTCGGCGGCGGCGGCTCGCCCTCTCTGAAGATCCGCGTCCTCCCGAGCGAGCTTCCGGGCCTCTTCTTTCTCCTCCGCCATCTTTTGGATGGACGCGGCGTTCCGCTCCACCTGGGTACAGCGCCGCCCCACCATATGAGCCAGCTCCAGGCCGCGCAGCTGGGCCCGCGCGCTCTCGTGGATCAGCACCCGTGTCTCCTCCTTGTCGAATATGGCGGCGTCTTCGCGCGAGTACAACCCAAAGGAGAAGTTGTACGCCTCCCCGCCGATTGTGTCCTGTTCCATCCAGCTCGGCAGCAGGGTCGAGATCGTTGCGCGATTCGGCTCCTTGTCCCAAGCCAGGAGCGGGACGCCGAGCTCGTCCAAGTACCTCTCGCCGTAGCCGAAGTTCCGATGCCCTCTCGGCACCGGCTCCGCAGCGGCTCCAGACCCGCCTGGCGGCGCGGAGGTGCCCGCCGCCCCGACCGGGGAATCGCTGGTCGAAACAACCAGCGGGGGCGAGGGGGCCTCAGTCGGCAAGACCGCGGGGGCTTGCCCTTTCTTTGGCCTGCGGATGGTTGCTGATCCGCGGTCTTCGCCGACTTCGGCGGAGGCGCTGACTGCCCGCCGCCCGGTCGCTTCTTGGCCGGGACCGATGAGATGTCGCGCTGAGCGGCATCCGCGGCCTGGGCGCGGGCGAGAACCCCGGGGGTGATCCGGGCGCTTTCGTAAGGAGGATGAAGGGGAATGTCGCGTTCGCCTGCGAAGAAGGGAAGGTGAGATGAAAGAAGAGTGGGAAAGTAAGGACTAATGGAGACGAGTAGCAAACCTCCCCCCGGCGCGACAACCGCGAGATCGTCAAGGTGGCGGCGCAGGAACGCGACCTCGAAGTTCTTCCCGACGAAGAACGCGAACAGGTCGGCTTCATGGCCGCCTAGGTTGGGTGGCCGGTAGCTCGCCTCGCTGAGCTGCACCGGCGAGAAGGGCACGTTGCCGAAGTCCCCCTTGACGAACAGGAACTTCTTCAGCCAGTTGTGGCTCTTGTTGACGGTCTCCCGCACCTTGAGGTGGGCGCTGGAGAAGTAGGCCGTCCCGTCTCGGTTCGCCCTGAAGGAGAACAGCTTCCGGAATACCGCGAGGCTGAACTCCACCCGCTCCCCTCGCAAGAAGCAGGCGAACCCCATCATGACGGCGATGGAGTTCGGGGTCATCTGGCCCAGGACGACCCCGAAGTATTTGAGCACCTGGCGCACCTCGGGCCACAGGGGAAGTCGCAGGCCCACCTCGAAGTGAGCGAGAGGGATGGCGAGCTCATCCCCAAATAGGTCGTTGATCTTCTCCCTCTCATCAGGTCGCCTCGCAGAAAACCCGGCCGGGATGTGGTCGCCTAGAGCTTCCAAGTATTCGCGCTCTGTGATGACGGCGCGAGGGAAATCGTGCTCGGAGAAGGTCCAAGCGCATTTGCTTCGGCCGTCCGCGTCGCCGCCGCCTCCGCCCATCCCCGTTGATTCGCCGCCGAACGCGAGACAAAAAGCCGGGAGGCGAGCTAGAATCGCACTTCGCGAGAAAAGGGGAAGCGAGAAGACGTTTTGGAGTCGGTGAAGAAATAAGGGCCGGCAGGACCTATTTATAGGAAAAAAGAAGGGGCGGGAAACTTCCCGCCAAAAGATGGGGTGCGGATAGCAAAAATTAATCCGACGGTTCGACTTCCCGCGCGCGAGCACACCTCAAAGGTCGAGCCGGCACGGTTCTCGCCCGGCTGCAGCCGCGGGAGACCGGTGCGGGCGAACCAACCCCAACCCGCACCCGCACGGCATGCCGTGCGAGACGGGGGATTCCCCGTCTAGCGAGCTCCTCGGCTCGCCCCCGCCCCGATCAGCGCGAAGAGAAGAATGGACCTTTCCCCCTAACCCGCACACAGAAGACCAAAGAAGAGCAGCGCAACAATTTCAATACAACTCAGCAACAAAATAGTCAGGCCCATAGGCAGGCTAAAAGAGTCGCAAGCAATTACAAATACAAATACAAGATAAATTCGAGATGACGGTAACCCCGCGGTATCACGCGAGCGAGGGGCAAACAACTGGGTCAGTACTCGACCCACTTCCACCTGTGCCGCCTCTTCGTTCCCGCCCGAGGCGGCACGCGGGGATCGTGGTAATCGCGAACCGCCACCAGCTCCCGCTGAGCCCGGCCGACCTGCTCCACGGCGCTCTTAAGATGCCCCTCGGCTCGCGTTATATGCACGCCCGGCGAGGTGACGTCGTCGTCTTCCACTTCACGCCGAGGGCCCTCCAAGGCCGCGAGCCGGGCATCGGTCTCGGCCTTGTCGCCTTCGATCCTCCTTATGGCCTCCTGCAGCAGCATTGTGTGTTTCTGGAATAGCCGCGTCACCTGCCTCTTCATCCCCGCCGCATCGTTCGGGTCGCCCAGATAGTCAGATACACTGTCCACGTCAGGCGGGGGCGAGTACCCTTCGCTCATCTCGGTCTCAGGCGAGGCCCTGCGAAAGCCTGCGAGCGGGGAGGGGTCAGAATGAGCGAGCAAGAGGCAAAGTCAACGATAAAAACCAGCTCACCAGGGGTGGGCACATCGCCCGCACCGACAGATGGGCGGGAAGAGCCCGGCCGATCCCGAAAGTCCCCTCCCTCGAGGGACTCAAGAGATTTCCCCAGCCCATGGGAGACCGCTGGACGGGGAGTTTCCGGAGGTGGGCGATCCGGACCTGGGGAACTCGCGATCTTCTCAGGCGATGGAGGCGGAGGACGATCCTCTCCCCGGTTCTCCACCTCCTCACAGGGAATTACCTGCAAAACAGGGAGTCAGACGAATAGCGATAATCGGCGGAAGGCCACGCACCCCGGGGACGACCTCAGCACCCGCCGCCGAGCTGGAGGCCGGGCAGTCACCCGCCAGAGAACGCTTAACGATCTTCCCCTTCGCCGGCCTGAAGAGGGGGCCGGAGGATCCGCGAGCTAGCCATGGGGCGGCCTCGAGGGCCTCCTCCTGAGTCTGCAGGACCGCTGCCGCCAGGCGAGCTCGCACTTCTTCGCTAACCGGCATCGAGGAACAAGAGACTGCTCAGAGAAAACAAAGGGATGTGGGGAGCCTCCTACAGGGGTCAGCGGTATGTATTTATAGCAGAACAGTGGGCCCCCACCAGAAGATTCCCTGCCAGCTCAGCACAGGGGCTCGCCGAACACGCGGGTTGGATGGTTCTTTCCGAGCTTGGTTCAAGCTCAAAAAGAGCGGGGATTGTGTACAACCCTGTGTCCGGCGAGCGGGTCCCACCAGGGAGAATGAACAGGCCTGCCCCCGCGACTCGCACCCAAGCGGCAGGACGGGCTGAACGACTAAAGGGCTGGCCCGCGCCTGCCCATCCCAGGCGAGCGAGCTGGCAACCCGCAGCAAGGGAGCCGGACCCGCGATTGGCGACCCGCCGCAAGCGAGCCGGACCCGCGACTGGCGACCCGCCGCAAGCGAGCCGGACCCGCGATTGGCGACCCACCGCAAGCGAGCCGGACCCGCGACTGGCGACCCGCCGCAAGCGAGCCGGACCCGCGATTGGCGACCCGCCGCAAGCGAGCCGGACCCCGAGCGCGACCTGACCGCCGATCCGCCCGGCAAAAGGCAGGCGGCTCGCCCATATCGGCTCGCACTCGCCCAGTGAGGGTAGGCAAGCCCCAGAGCCGGGTCGCGCCCGCCTCCTGCGGGAGAACTGAAGGCGAGCTGACCGCCCGGGGGTGCGAATAGCTACTCAGAACAACGGAGCCTCGCTGTTGGCAGACCAGGTGGGACTGCGCATAGCTGTTCAGAACAGCGGAGTTTGGCTGTTGGCAGACCCATCCAGGGGTCTTTTGGTACTTCCAGGTCAGTCCTTTCGGTTATTGGCAGTTCAGATTCTGAAAATCTATAAATAAGACCCAAGGGGTACCTCAGAGGACACGCTTTCAGTGCCTCCTTGCTCTCATTTTCAAGTGTTCTCTGAGAGTACCTTAGCTCGGCTCTTGGCTAAGGAGGGGAAGCGCTCAGAGATCTTCCGGGTTTGTGGTGGGACCTCCCTGCCGAGCCCTTGGGTCTGTCTTTCCTTGTCTCTCTCATTGTTTTTCTTGCAGGTGCGAAGTAGGCGCGAGACCACCCCTTCCCCAAGGGTCGAACTCCACAAGAGGCCGGTTTCCGGTTTCAACAACGCTAGACTCGCCTCTCGCAACACATTCCAATCCAAGGGACTCCCATTCCCGTACCAACCGCTCATCATGAGCTTCGATCCAATTTCCTTGCCCCGAGTACTTTCTACTCAACGCATCCGCCACCACATTGGCTTTACCCGGCGTGTACTGAATCGCCACTTCGTAGTCTCCAAGAAACTCAACCCATCTGCGTTGCCGCATGTTCAAGTCCTTTTGATCCAAGAGATACTTCAGGCTTTTATGGTCCGTGAAGATCTCCACCCTTGCGCCATAAACATAATGCCGCCAAATTTTCAGTGCGAAGATTACCGCCGCCAGCTCCAAATCATGGACGGGGTAATTCCTCTCATGAGGTTTCAGCTGTCTAGACCCAAAAGCTATCACCTTCCCATGTTGCACCAAAATGCAACCCAAACCGCATCCCGATGCGTCACTGAAAATTTGAAATCCATCGGTCCCTTGCGGTAAACTCAGGATCGGAGCCATCATAAGCCTCTCCTTCAGGGCCTCAAATGCTTGACCGCACTCTTGGGTCCACACAAATTTATGGTCTTTGCGAGTGAGAGAGGTGAGGGGTAGAGCTATCTTCGAGAAATTCTCCACGAATCTCCTATAATACCCGGCTAGTCCAAGAAAACTTCGGACTTCCGCCACGGTCCTCAACACCGGCCAATCTCTGATGGCCTCCACCTTCGCTGGATCCACTGCCACCCCATCACCACTAATCACGTGGCCCAAAAATGCCACCTTCTCCAACCAAAACTCGCATTTGGAGAATTTTGCATACAACTCATTCTCCCTCAACACTTGCAAAACTATTCTCATGTGGGTCTCATGCTCCACTTCCGATTTGGAATACACCAAAATGTCATCAATGAAAACAACCACAAAAGAATCCAAGTATTCCCGGAATACCCGATTCATCAGATCCATGAACACCGATGGTGCGTTCGTCAGCCCGAACGGCATCACCGTAAACTCAAAGTGTCCATACCTTGTCCCAAAAGCAGTTTTGGGTATGTCCTCATCCCGAATTCGTAGCTGATAGTAGCCTGACTTCAAGTCCAACTTCGAATATACCATTGACCTCACCAATTGGTCAAACAAATCGTCTATCCGAGGAATCGGATACTTATTCTTGAAGGTCAACTTATTCAGCTCTCGGTAGTCTATGCACAGGCGCATGCTACCGTCTTTCTTCTTAACAAACAACACCGGTGCGCTCCACGGTGAAGAACTGGGTCTAATATACCCTTGCTCCAACAGTTCCTGTAACTGTACCTTAAGTTCCGCTAACTCCTTAGGTGTCATCCTAAAAGGGGGACGTGACACCGGTCTAGCCTCCGACATTAACTCGATCGAGAAGTCGATCTCCCGCCGAGGAGGCGCTCCAGGAAGTTCATCCGGAAACACATCCTTGAACTCTGCCACCACAGGCACTTCCTCAATCGACAGTTGGGAGAGACGAACCTCCAATAACGCTACAAGCGCTACACCACCCTGGTTAACCGCCCGCACCAGCTGCATGGCCGATATCAGGGAACAAGCCACTCCACCAAGGCCCTCAAACTTGACTTCTATTTGCCCTTTACTCCTTAAGGTCACCACCTTAGAAAGGTAATCAATACTGGCGCGCTGCTCTACAAGCCAGTCCATACCCAAAATGACATCGAACTCTACTAATGGTAACACTGCCGCTTCCAGAGCGAAGACAACTCCGTCTAGCTCCCAACAAATGCGCCCTTTAGCCCCGGTGGTCATAGATGACCCATTGGGCATGCGCACTTTCAGCTCTGCTCCCGACGAGAAAGACTCAACTCCTATTCTCCGGATGAAGCTCTCCGCAAGAAAGGAGTGCGATGCTCCCGTATCAAACAACACCCTAACGGGGTATCCGGAAACTAACACGAAGCCTACAACATAGACATTACACAAAAGTCTAAAAGGATGAAGCACAAAATTTAAACTTAAATTCTCTTCATAACTGTCACCACATCAGTTTGGCGGATCGCTTCTTGCTGTCTAAGGTTGTAAGCCCTTGGTTGCACCGGTTGGAACCGAGAAGCGCTCGACTCCGCCATCTTTCCTTTCTCTGCAGCACTGGGGCCCGAGCGCACAGACTGCTCCTGCTTTGACTCTTGCCCCGCTCCCCCTTGCTGACAAGCACGGGCTATGTGCCCAACCTTCCCGCAGTTGTAGCACGTCGGCGGTCCCCTAGAGTTGGAACCCCCAGGCGTCCAGCTGCTCCTCTCTCCAGATCTGGGAGTGTGAGGTTTCTTCCTCCACCTACTCCCATCAGACTTTCCATGAGATTGGGAAGGCTTCCCTTCCCCTTGCTTGGGAGTAAAACCCTTACGGCGTTGGGTTCGCTCCAAATCATTCTCCAAACTCCTGGCGGCTTCAACTAGCTCATTAAATCCCGCCCTCTTCATGGAGATGAGGGGTTGTCTCAGATTTTCCCTCAACCCTTGGTAGAAGAGGTTATCCCTCTCTACATCATCCGCCATTGTCGTTCCCGCATAACGACCCAAACGGGTGAACTCTTGCACGTACTCATCCACTGTCTTGTCTCGCTGCATTAGATGCAGAAACTGCCTCTGCAGGGCCAACCGAGTTGAAACTGGGATATACCTCTTAAGAAAAGCGTCCTCGAACTCTTCCACTGACGGGGTGCGTCCCGGAAACTGGCGGCTGCTATGGCTCACCCACCACAACTTGGCGTCTCCTTCCAACATGAACGCCGCATACTCAGCTTTCTTTTCCTCTGGCGTCTCTGCCGCCCTTAACAGTTCTTGAATGCGAACCCACCAGTCCTCCGCATCCGTTGGCGTTCCAACACCCTTGAAAGACGGGGGATGGAAACTCAGGAAATACTTCATGTGTCGGTCTCCATGTCCGACAACTACCCTCTCCGCCAAAGGCTCCACTCGCCTGGCTTCTGCTCCTGGCACGGCCGTTGCCGTATCTGGTGTGGCAGGGGATGCCACCTGAGCCACTGTTGCAGTTTGAGTTGCCACCATCGCTTCTGCAAGCATGCGGCAGAAGTCGGCCGGGTCTACACCCGTGCCCAAAAGACCTGGAGCAGTAGCACTGCTCGTCGAGAGATCATCCCTTGCTCTTAAAGTGCCCGCCTCGTTGCTTGCACTCTTCAGGAAGACAAGAAATAAGGGATTAGTCTCCAATCTCAAGACTAAAACATAAGGACACTCATGGTCCCGCGTTACTCTTATGTGGATAACTTCTCTACGCACTGACCTTGAATCTAACCTCGCTCTGATACCAAATTGTAACACCTCCCCTGTAATGGACGTATAATATGGGTCCGGCCGGGGCCCCACAACATACGAACGCCACAGCTTTAGTATTAAAAGTTGATATAGCTACCCAAACTCAAAACACTTGCACAACACAGCGGAAAACCAAGCACAACTAGAAGTTATCCACTAACCCAAAAGAGTAAACAAACGGCCTTAAGGCCTTACATCAAATGTCCAAAAGTAAACAGTACATCAAACATGAACGTGCTCAGCACTCCTAGCCTACCTCGGCATGCAAGCCGGACAAAATAGTCTCATACATACATCAATCACAAGTAGTGCTACCAAAAGAGAAAACACTTCATGGGCTTAGGCCTTTTTGGCCGGCGTGCTAGCTCCTGCGTGCGATCCTTGCCCTGTAAAAATTATTAGTAACGTGGGTCAGCAAAGGCTGACCTCAAACTGTGTAACAACACATCTCCTCCCGGCCGCCCCTAACGGACCCCGGGGAACCTCCAACCTGCAAGTCAGCACTTCATATGCAATATAAATTTCTATAAATAGAAAAGCATTAAAACAGGCTTGGATGTCTCAATCATCAAACATGTTCTCTACTGGTTGAGCATATAAAGAAAGGGCCTACTATGCAACATGAATGCAACACCCGGGCTTCACCCAAGGTACCCTACAACGTATGCATCTAGCACAACATCACATCAATTGGGTACTCACATTTCCCCAATCGGCATAAAGCCGCAAACATTGAGGGAGACACAACTCCCTCACACGGCGCACAGGCCGCCACATGGAATTCTTGCCAAGGCCCCACCCGCTCGTGGGCTTAGCCCCGGGCTTGCCTGCAAGCTCTGACGTCTCATGTCAGGATTCCAACAACCACAGGCTGACCGATTCTAAGAAGCCTTGCTGGACCCCACCCGCTCATGGCCTCTTTGCCCGGGCTTGCCCCAAGCTTGGCATTCTCGTCAGTCTCACAGAAGGGGACTAGTCTCGCCGGGACACTCTCCACACATGACGCACATGTCACGGGATAGCCAGCCGACCACGGAGACATAGCCACGCCTTGGCACAACACAACCAAGACTAAACACATCGCAATCCCTCTTTGTACCGCAGCGTTCCCGCGCACCAAGGAAAACATCTCCAACTCGTGCGGAGCTAACCTTGTCCACCAAGGAAACCATCTCCATTCTCATATGGAGCTAACCTTGTCAAGAAAACCATCTACCACCACGAGGAGCTATCCTTGTCCGGGTTCGACTACATGTACTCTTTTCAAGCAAACGGGACAATTACCACCACAACACAAACGACATCTTGCCGCAACGGAAATCTCTACGAATCCCTAAGTTCGTATGCAACATCACCGAGTTGGACTAACGGTCGCGATTACGGCTTCACCCACCATGCCTAATCCACTAGCGAAGCGGATCTCTAATGCAAAGATATGCCGGGGATGAACTCAATCGACCCGGAAGTTCCTCTTGAAACTTGGCAAGCCAAAACCCCTCTCATTTGAGAGTTTGGTGCCCAAAAATTAGAGAAAAGAAAACTAGATGATGCTAAAACGTGCATCCTAAAGACCGAGAGGAGAGATGTCGTTACCTTACGACTCCTCTTTCTTGTCATGGCAAAATAGCCGGATGGAAATCTTCGCAGCGGTCTAAGCTTCACGGATCCGGACTCGGCTCGCGATTTGGAGCACCGAAACCCTTCCTACAGCCCAAGAGTTCTTCTTCTTCCTCCTTGCTCTAGTTTCTCTCAAGAACTAAGAAAGAGAGAACTTGAAAAAGAATGAGGATCTGTAACCCTAAAATCGGACTTAACTGCCCAGGAGGTGGCCTGAACCGTTAGATCCCAAAACCAGAAAAAGACTGGCCGCGATTCGCCTGGAAAATAAAAGACCTGGGCCGAACACGGCCTGGCACACGCCCGTGTCCAGGGCCGTGTGCCTCATTCGCCGTCTCAAATCGACGCACCTGGAATCAGACACGGGCATTCGACACGCCCGTGTTCAATCCGACACGCCCGTGTCCCCAGTGACACGGCCGTGTGGCCTGCCGTGTATCTCCAACGACACGGCCCCAACACCAACCCGAGAGGTGACACGGCCTGGGACACGCCCGTGTCCCAAGCCGTGTGCCAAGTCTCGACACCCGTCGACAGGCTTTGTGTCGACACCGCGGAAAAAACGTCGAGCGAAGATCGTCGACCAAGCGGGACACGCCCTGTGACACGCCCGTGTCACAGGCCGTGTGCCCCAGTCTCGACACACTGTCGAGCAAAAGTGTCGACACTTGGGTCGAGTGTCGACACGGCCTCGACACGCCCTACGACACGCCCGTGTCGCAGGCCGTGTGCCCCACTCTCGACACTCTGTCGAGCACAAAGTGTCGACACTTGGGCCGAGTGTCGACACGGCCTCGACACGCCCTGCGACACGCCCGTGTCGCAGGCCGTGTACCTCACTCTCGACACTTTGTCGAGCGAAAGTGTCGACACCTGGGCCGAGTGTCGACACGGCCTCGACACGCCCTACGACACGCCCGTGTCGCAGGCCGTGTACCTCCTGCCAGAAACCCAAAAAATTCCAGAACTGCAGACTGAACCTCTTGCAAAAATCTGGGGTGTTACATGGCGTTAGTCTCTTACCTTCCTATAGGAATGATTATATGCCTAACGCTAGAATAGTTCCCCCAAAAGGTCGGCCTGCCCATAATGTGCCTACTCCCACCTTTAGGGAAACCATTCCTAATAGATCATATGTCTTGGACTCGAAAGATGTTCCTACTAGGGTCTTGTCTCCTTTAGCTGTGTCGTCTAAGCCTCCAAAGATTGTGAATGATACCCATGAGGATGTTGATGTAGATGTGGTATCACTTGATTCCGAGGATGATCAGCTATGTGAGAGTATTCCTTCATGTACGATAGTGCCCGACGAGTCTGATGATTCTGACATTGAGGGAATACTTAGTTATTTAGAAAATGATGTATGGGATGATTACATTTCGAACTATGAGCGTATTCCGTTGCCTACTATTTGCGCTGCTAGTATTATGTCTGACCACCCTAGTATTGAGTGCCCTCTCCAGGATACGATCCCCATCATGATAGACCCTACGATTGCTCCCACTAAGACTGTATCTGAGTTATCTGAGGAGTCTGAGAGTAAGGATATCCCTAGTGTTATTATGGATGATTTACCTTATGAAGGAAGGTTAATTTTGGATGATTTTAGTGTTGAGAACCCGAAAGATCTCTTTGATGTTATCACCATTTCCTGAAGCTACTTATGGATTAGAAATTTTGTCGGGTTCAATTTTGCCTATTTCTGAGACCTTTATTGATTCTGATTTGAATGATATATCTAGTGCAGAAAAATTTTCTAGTGAGGAAGTTGTACTTTTGGATGACGTTATTGATATAGACCAGGATGAGAGTTCCATGATTTTGTCACTGTTGGATGAAATTTATTCTGATTTGGATTTTATCCCGAGATTGATTTTACTGACACTTCCTCCTGTTCATTTGCACACATTAGATGACTTTTTAGGACGTGAAATCGGTAGTCCTCGTCTGAGTTTTTGTGACACGTCCACTCTTTTAGTTCCTACATTGGCATTGTCTCCACGCTTAGATATTAGTAAGATGAGCATGCTAGTATTTGGTCTGTTCACCGCACCCTGTAGATCTGACTACATGTCACACTTGATTGTTCATTTTTCTTCATGTCCGTCTACGGTTCTGTCCTCAACTACTATTGATTCTAATTCTTTGGCAATTATGCCTCTGGATGTGGTGTCCCCTATACATACTTATATACCACACCCGGTCGCACGCATTTACTCGCCGCCTTTTGATGACCCACATTTCCACACGTTAGCGACTATAGAAAGGTCCCTTGAGTTGTATCACTCACACATCTTTTCACATCCGGGAGCGTCCAACTCTATTGTTCATGATGAGCAGTTCTCCTTGGCATATCTTCATGGCATGCATGAGTAATTAACATATAAAATTAAAACTGCGAATTTGGAGCCCATTAAAATCATCTTTGATTATAAGGCTCTCGTGCCACCTGACTTAACCACCTTATCCAGTGCATTTGGATCACGTCATGTAGCACATGAGTTTACTCCTCACGGTAGTAAGATACCTAGGCGCACTTTTAAAAAAATAATCAATCAAGTTGTGTCTTAGTTCTTACACACTAGTTTATCGTCGGATGAGATAGTGCACGGATATAAAGCATCAGTTCCTCTTGACTTGATTTCGTTACCATCATCTTATAAGTCAAGTCAATTTTCACAAGATTTTCCCTCTCATGTTCATAATTTATATAAGCACATTAGTGAAGCGCTAACCACACAATTTCATGCTAACTTACATAAAAGAGTTTCTCACATTAAGGTAGGCGATTTAGCTTTGGTGTCTCATCCCTGAACGGATGCCTTCGGGCACTATAAAAAAGTTGGCAAATTGGCGAGCTGGACCTTTTTGGATATTAAATAAATTAGGAGAAAACACATATTTTTGAAGTGTAACATCCCATTTCCTTCTAGACCCCTAGGAGTGGTTTTGTCCATGACTAGGTCATGACAAACCCTAGGAAGCCAGGAATGGGCCAAGAGATAGGAGACAAATGTGGAAAATCATCATGGTCTGCAAATAGTAGAACTCTGAACAATGGTTTAGGATGACCATGGGCTACACCTTGACCCCAAGACCCTACCACAACACTCCCTAACATTTTGGGAGACTCATTAGAGCCATAAGGACCCACTGGGGTCAATCAAAGAGACTCAGTTGACCCACGTCAACCCTAACCCTAAATGGGTCAAACTAGCCTACTTAGGGTCAATTGACCTTCCCATAGCCAAGTGGACCCCACCTATGCCCTCCTAACCCTAAAGTGAGGTCAATGGGTCACTAAGGACACATTGGGGTCAGCCCTAGAGGCCAAGTTGACCCAAGTCAACTCAAGCCCCTAATCTGGTCAAAGTACCCTTACTAAGGGTATGTGACCTCCAAAGTGCAGGGTAACCCTACATAACCCTACCTAGACCCTAAGGGAAGTCAATGGGTCACCCAGGATTCATAGGGGTGAACCCTAATGGTCATGTTGACCCAAGTCAACTCTAGCCCTAAAATGGTCAAAGTGACCTTACCAAGGGTCAAGTGACCTTCAAGGTGCCAAGTCAACCCTACCCAACCCTACATAGACCTTAGGGGAGGCCAATGGGTCACCAAGGACCCATTGGGGTCGACCGAAATGGTCAAATTGACCAAAGTCAAGTCAACCCTAAAATAGGTCAAACTAGCCTAAATGACCTAACCAAGCCCAAGCCACTTGGGCTAAGCCCAACTTGAGTGGCCCATTAACTTTAGGAGGCTGATATTTATGAGGGATGCCACCTAAATTTCGGAGGGGTGACTAGGAGAGAGAAAATGAGAGTTTTCTCCTTAATGGAGGAGAGAGAAAAAGGAAAAGAGAGAGAGGAGTTATGGAGGGAGGCCATGGGCCACTCCATTCATCTCTCCATTATCCCCATTCCTCTCCCTTGCCTCTTGGGATGATAATGGTATCAATTCCAGCCAGCCAACACTAATGGGGGGAGCCCAACCACCATGGCCAACCAACCCTTCACCTCCCCTCCCATAAAAAAAAATATAAATCCCCCTATGCAGCCCCCCATTTCAATTTCTGATCTTCCCATCACCTTCAGAACGTCCTTGGCAGTCAAAATAACATATTGGATCAAAGGTTTTGGTGGAGGATCGAGGATTCGGGCAAGCTCGCCGGAGAGGAAAAACGCCATGGCCGACCACCGCCGCCGCCGTCATCGAACCACAAATAAGGTCCTCCTCTACTCCTTCTTCCGTGGGTAGATCTTAGGAATCATTTAGGACAAGAATCGGACTCAATTGAGCCGATCCAAGTTTTCATTTTCATGGTTTTTCCAAAAAAAAAATTGGTGGTCGGGTTCGCCGGAAACCACCCCTCCGGCGGCCGTGCCGCCGCCCGGCGATAGCCCCCACCTCAACGAAGGTGGTGGCGGTGGTGGCCGGCCAGGGAGGTGTCCGTGTGGCCGGGAAATGCTCTTGGAATAAGCTCCAGGTTCGGCCAATCATGGCCCTTGGCTGGAGGAAGAAGATGACCAGGAGCCCCACGATTTGCTTTAAGATTCGTGCAGCATCATTTCTTTTATTTAGTTTTGATTTGTGAATTTTCTGTCCTGTTTTCTGGGCTGTTTTGCATTAATTATTAAAAATACTTAGGGCCACCTGGTGGGAAAACGTTCAATATGAAAGTTGTAGCCCTATTGGTCTACTGTAATCCAAAATTGATTTTGACCAATTTGGCCGTCTGGTTGGACCAGGGCACCCAGTTTGGTGGGACCTGTACCTAGGGCTGACCTGAGATTCAAATGGATGCCCACCCTTCATCCTTTGTCCAAATTGGCTGAAATGTGGGCAGAGGATCATTATTACCTATACCTAGGGCCTGTCCAAAAATGGAAATTTTTGGAGAAAATATTGCTATAGTTTTTATAAAACTTTAATAATTATTAAATAAATTAAATAGGTGCCCTAAACATCTCCAAACCCTCCCAAATTTTGGTGAGCGGTCCCTGGGTTCAATTTAGGTATCTGTATAAAATTTCATTTAATTTGGATGTGTTTTGAATAGGTTTTGACCTAACCCTAACTATACCTTATTAAGGGCATTTTGGTCAAAAGGTGCACTTTTGATTTTGAGTGACCAAATCACCTCAACAGAGGCTGAAATTTGGGTCACTGACTTGTTATAGCACTTATCACCTCCCCATGGAATATGGGATAGAGAGGAATAGATTTGCCCTAAGTTCCTAGGTCAAACCCTAAGGAGGGACCTTTTGGCCTTGTGAAGGGTATGAGTCCTAAACACCTTGGATGAACTCCAAAGTTTGCAAAGAGGTTCCTAGGATATATAAAACCCTCTGTTTAAAATATTAGCAAATTGTGAAAATGGTAGGGTCCCCAAAACCCTAACCCTAGCTTAGGACCTAAAACTTGTAGTGTAGGTTTAGGTTAGCTAAACACCTTGAAACTTAACTAAATTTGGGTAGTGAGGGGATTAGGGTATCTTGAGCCTCTGATAATTTACTTGAGAAATTTTGATCAATATTTGTAGCACTTCATTTGTAATCGATAGTATTGCCCTAATTAATAATTTGGCTATTGTGGTCTTACTGCACATAGAAAGGGTATGAAACATGGGCAAAGTTAGTTTTAGGCTATAATGATCTTGTATGAATTTTGTTAGAATTTTTGGACATCTATTTAGGGCATCTACTTCACAAGTGCTTTATTTTGATTACATATTAAATAATTCTTGCAAGAGCCCATTACTTATTGAAAAATCATGAAACTTGCTGCATAGTGTTTTTAGCTCAATTTTATCATGTGGGAATTTTTGTGGAAATATTTGATGACTGATTAGCATACTTTGTTCATTAACCCTTAAATTAGAAAGTTCATAAGAAAATCAAATATAGCATTATTTACAAATGATAAATTATGAAACTTTTTCTAGGGTACTTGTAGGCCATCACAATCATCCCTGAATTTTCTCTGAAATTTTGGAGGTATTATTACTATAGAATCTTTTTAAATGACGTTTTATGGGGCATCTTTGAAATTAAATTTAAAGGCCTAAACCTTGCTGAAAAATTGGAAGACTTAGGATTTAGAGTTGATTAGGCATTTTGTAATTATCATAAATTTAGTGGATTATTATCTTGTCTAAAAATGGTACTTCATGTTCAAACCTGGGCCTTTTGGGACACTAGAGTAAATAAATTAATTATCAGACAAATTAGAAAAATTATGGATTTCTGGATTTATGCTTCGAATATCATTTTAGCCCTCTAATAATTATCATAAGGGTACTGGATGAGTATTTCATGTACCACCCTTTTTACGGGTCATGTAGCTTAAGTGGTCTGCATATAGCAAAACTGCAGGATTTCATTTGGATGTGAATTAGGGCACGTATGATGGGTCTTGATGGTTTGCTGTAAGGACAAGTGGAATGGGCTGCATCTTTGGAAGATGAGTGAGTAGGGTGTGGTTTTGTCTATGGTTTAAAGGCGTTCGGGTCCGACGAAAGATCGTCCTACCCAAGGAGAGTTGGAGTCAAATCACCCTAGGATTAGCATATCGAAACATGAGAAAATAGTGGGTAAGGGAATCAACCAATAATAAAATAAGTACCTTGCGAAAGGGAACGCTGGGCGTAATCCCAACACAGTTCCTAGTGCCCCTTGAGAGCCCTTCACAGGGAATACCGGGGGCAGTCCTGGGTTAACGTAAACTGTTTAACAAGCTGAAAAGAGTAACTTAGTAATTAGGGTTGCACATTTCACAGACACTGATGGCACGGGATGTTAGCTGGGAGCTTCGGCTCGGATGGTTAAAGACGGACTTTGGGTCCGGGGAGCTTCGGCTCGATTGTTTGTGACGGACGTGTTGGTCCGGGGAGCTTCGGCTCGGGTTTTGATTACGCTAAATTTGCATGTGCATAAAAAGGAAAGTAAATTAAGGTGGTGGGTCTTCGATATTGGAGGGTCGATGCACCGACGCCAATACGTTGACTCGGCAAGTGTGGTTAGCACTTCGCCAACAGAAGTCCGGTGCGCCAGCCGGCAAGAGTACGCAGGAGTCCGCTTCGTGCACCAAGCGTTGAGGCGTATGATAGGTCTGACCGGTAGTGCTTTACTGGTTCAGAGGTGGGCGAGGCCCAACCCACCGCTTCCGTCTGCCACTACGGAGGTATCCTGGGAGGTTACGGCTCCAGAAAGGGGGAACTAAAGGTCTGTGTGCACAGAGTCGGGTGTGTGTGTTGCACTTGCATGATCCATCATACCCACTTGCATGTCATAGCATAATCGTTATCTTAAACCTTGACACCTAAAGTATAAGTGGAATGGGACGCTTATACTTTAGGACCTGCAAAACGACCCCTTAGTCTATAAGCTTGTGTGGGCAAGTTTATAAATTAAGGTTAATTTTGATATATTTAGTTACTGCTGTTTGACCACCGACACCCCAACGTATAAATCGGTATGGGACTTTTTATACGATGGGAGCCTTGCAAAAGACCCCTTGGCTTATGTGTTTTTCCACATAAGTGAAGGTTACATTTTAGTTTACAGTTTATTGTCTTTATATGCTATAGAACTTGCTAGAATAGGACCGCTGTCATCTGCTTTTGATATTCTCCACCTTCAAGTCCTCCCCTTTCTTCCTCACCGCTCGGTGCCTAGGAGCCGTGGGGGAAGGGGTGGGGGATGATAGGACTTAGTCTTTTAGACTAACGGTTTTCGAACCGCATCATTTAGGGGATCGCGGAGACCAGCATGGAGGAGCAGCCCCAGAGACCGATGCGCTTGGAGGTGGGGCAGTCTAGCTCCGGAGTTCACACAGCCGGGACCGTGAGTCTCGACCCTGAGCAGTTTTCTACTTTTGTTTCTACATGAGAGATCTTGTAGTGAGGATTTGATGTACCGGGCATAAGCCCGTTTCGCTACTCTGATGTTATTTTCTGTGGACACTCCCTTCGTGGAGTTATATTTATTATGTCATGTGATTCTCTGTGGACAGATAGTTTACATTTACTTCATTATTTTGCTACTTTTATGTGATCGAGATGGCCGGCAGAATCGGCGCTTTGTGGTGATGACTCTTCAGGGCGTGAAGGAGTCACCGCAAAACGGCGGTTCTGGGCCTAAGACCCCGGTGTCCAAAAAGAAAAAAAAAAGGGGGGTCTTACATGAAGTTACCCACTGATTGGGGTATTTCCCCTATTTTTAATGTTTCTGATTTAACGTCATATGTTTCTCCACCACTTGAATTATCTAAGTGTTTGTTTAGCTCCAATGCATTTTCTAATGGGTTGGGGGGTGAGCTTGATTCTGGATTGCTCTCTCCATCGTTCTCCAATCGAGGTACATTGATTGTTGATGAAGAAACTTTTCCTCCTTTATTTCCTAATGCTTTTCCCAGTTTCCCCAGGACCACCTTTTTGCATGATAGGATACTCAAAGATGAAGTGCTCTCCTCTCCATGTGGTTATGTTTGCCGCTACTTGATTCAATGGCGTGTTCGTCCGGCCTCCGATGACTCTTGGCTTCTTGAATCGGAGGTGGATCTTTTGGATGTTGCTCTCCCGCACTGGTACATTCATACCAACTCATCGGTGATGAGTCCTTTTGAGCGGGGGAGGATTGATGGAGATGGCAACCCCCTACATGTTAAAGATGATGATGGCATGCTCGCAGAAGATCCTTCTCCGTCTCCAACCAAAGATTTGCGGCGCCGTGGTGACCTTGTGGAGCGATGCAAGATGGCCAAAAATATTTTATTTGAATCATTTTATTTTTTTTATTTGCAATGTTTATTTCATGCTCTTAATGTTTCATTTAATGTGTGTGTGATGTATTTTTATTTTGGGCTGCCTATAGCCAAAACTATGTTGTAAGCCTATATATAGGCCATGTATTGTTTCATGTTGATTAGAGAATGATAATAATTTGAATCCCTAAATCCTCCTTGATATCTTTTCCCCCTACTTTTCAAAATTTGGTCAAGTCATTTTCCCCCTCTTCTAGCTGACCTCCTCTCCCCCTTCCTCTCTCTCGGCCTCTCCACCACCACCCTCTCGCCTCCTCCTTTTCAAAACCCGGCCACCCTCCTCCTCATCAAAAACCGACCACCCACTACAACTCAAAAAATCCGTCCAGCCCCTCTCCAAGAGAAAACTGACCACCCCTTTTTTTCCTTTGGTGGCTTGGCCAAGGTGTTTTCAACAAGGCTTCGTGGACTTCATACCGGCATGAAGCGAGGAAGGAGGACGAGTTTCCTCTCCATTCGGCGTGACTCCGGCGGAGCCGTTGAAGAGCGATCCGGATTAGTGAATCGGAATCATCCATTCCGATTGAGTAACGAAACTTTCTACTTATGTGTGTTTTTCCCTCTAGATTTTTCATTGTGGTGGATTTATTTTGGCATGATCTTTGAAACGTTGCATTGATCATGGGTTTCATCGATTACTTTGTTGTTCATCTTAATTTCATTTAAGTTCTAGGGGTTTGGCGAACCTCGTTTACTTTTGGTTGGGAGAGATCTACCATTTCTGAATTGTAAATTTTGGTAGATCTCTTTTGGTACCACCTTCGCTCGATCGGACCGGGTGGGTCTTTTTAGCCGGAAAGAATATTGTCCTATAGTCTATTATTTGATCCTAATCGGTTTGGCTACCCGTACATTAGCATCTAAATGATATAATTGCATAGCATGTGTGCTGCGTTGAGACTTTCTGCGAGTGTAGAATTTGATCGTTGAGAGGCAATCGTGTTTAGTCCGTCGTCTTTACGGTGTCGACGTGTGGGCCTGCATCACATGGGCAAGAGGAGCACACCCGGGAGCTACGGGACCTGATTCAGCAAAGGTACCCGGATCTCTTCAAGTCAGGTATACCTTCAAATTCCTATGAATGTTACATGCTTTTATTTTGGTAGAAACCCTGTAGGCCTGACCTTAATTTCAGGGACAAAATTTTTATTTTTATGTATTGGGATTTGTAACATCCCTCAAACTTCTGGACCCCTAGGAGTGATTTTATCATGATTAGGTCATGACAAAACCCGAAGAAGCCCAAGAAGACCAAATGAACTTAAGCATGAAGGAGAAAACCACCTTTGGCTGCAAATAGTAATTTAGTTACCCACCATAGGGCTTGACTTTAGGGCTCCAACTTGACTCCATGACCCCACAATAACACTCCTAACCCTTTTAGAGGTCAATAGGGTCACCAAGGACCCATTGGGGTCAACTTAAGGAGGTCAAGTTGACCAAAGTCAACTATATCCCCAATATGGTCAAAGTGCCCTAACTAAGGGTCAAGTGGCCTCCACGGTGCCAAACCAACCCTACCCAACCCTTCCTAGACCTTAGGGGAGGCCAATGAGTCACTAAGGACCCATAGGGGTCAACCCAAAAGGTCAATTTGACCAAAGTCAACTCAATCAAGTTTTAGGTCAAACTAGCTCAAGTTGACCTAACCTAGCCCAATCCATTTGGGCTAAGCCCAATTGAGGTGGTCCACTAGCCTCACGAGGTTTAGAATTATCCAAAATGTCACTCATTTTCTGGAAGTGATTACTAGGAGAGAGAAAGATCCATTTTCTCTTTAATGGAGGAGAGAGAAAGAGAGGAGAAAGATGTCATTCATGACTTGGAAGGCCAAGGGCCTTCTCTCTTCATTCCATTGATTTGATTCAACTCCCCCATCAGTGCTGAGACGATCAACAGCCTTTACAGTCCCTTTCAGTGGCTGTATGCATTAGACCACACTTGGCCAAGAACCACCACTCAAGGCCATTAATGATATTGTAGTCATGACCCTTCCTCTCCCCCAATTGAGCATCTTAAAAGCATCCCTAGACCCCCCAGCAGCCGTTTCCACATTTTCCATAAAGAATTCGAGCCCTTCTGTTGTACTATTGCAAAGCATCCAGAAGCTCAAAATATGGCAATAGCATCCCGTCAATCGGCAAGGCTTCACGCCTCCCAAAAGGTCTTATACCTCTCCTCTTTCTCAGTGTATATATCTCTATCCATTGGCCTCACGGTTTGGGATCAATTGACCCCAAATTGGCAAAGCCGAAAACTCCAGTTTGGAGCTTTACATTCCATGCCTAAATCCCGATTTCGGCCACCTACGGCTGGCTTACCACCGCCTATCGTCGGCCACCACCTCAACGAAGGTGGTGGTGGCATTGGCCGGCCGGGGAGGCGCTCAGGTGGCCAGGAAATCACCTCCCAAAACCACCCAGGACGAGCTGCTATGAGTCGTCAGTTTCACGGCGATGAAGAACAGATTCTGCCCATCCTTGCACCAAGATTCTTGCAGGATCAATTAAATATATTTTCATTTAATTCAATTTTATTACATAAAATTCAATGATTGTTTTGATTTATTAAAAATACATAGAGGCCTTTTGTGGAAAATTTTTCTATATGAAATTTGTAGACCTTGATGTCTAGTTTAATTTAAAATTGAGTTCAACCAATTTGGATCAATGGTCTGACAACTACACTCCTTATGGTGCAGCCTATAGATAAGATTGACCAGAGATGAATTTGAGTGCCCCCACTAAACCACTCATCCAAATGCTT
Organism: Platanthera guangdongensis; assembly: GCA_039583875.1. Lineage (NCBI taxonomy): Eukaryota > Viridiplantae > Streptophyta > Magnoliopsida > Asparagales > Orchidaceae > Platanthera > Platanthera guangdongensis. The sequence goes on from CM077153.1 coordinate 202,130,116, forward strand.
TGAAATTTGGGTCATAGTTTAGTCTCACCTATTTATTTGACACAACCAAAAATGGGAATTTTTGGAAAAAAAAATTCTATAGTTTTATAAAATTTTATTAAATCATGTATGATTTAATTAGAGGGTCTAATTACCACATAAAACCCCAAAATTTTGGTGGATGATTCTTAGGGTCATGGTATGACCCTGGTAAACATGACCCTGGTAAAAATACCAAACCAATTGGGGATGATTTGATTAGGTATTGAGGTGACCAAAATTTGGTCCCTTAAGGGTAACTTAGGGCAAATGTGTTCTTGATGGTTTGAGTGGCCAATCCTCACCCAAAAGGGATGGAACTTGGGATACTGCCTCAAAGTCATCTAAAACACCCACTCAAGAGAAATTTAGTGGTTAGGGGTGGAGATGCCCCAAAACCCTAGTGTAGGCCCTAGAGTTGAGGTTTGGGGCCTAGTGAAGGACATGGGATAGTATGTCCTTGGATGGTCTTGGAACTTGGATGGTGAGTTTCTAGGGTAAAAATAGGCCCTGGAGAATAGTTTTAGGATTTTTAGGATCTTACACCTTCTTTAAAATAATTATGGATGATTTAGGGCACTTGGGTCCAATAATTATTTACATGCTCAAATTAATTTTGATACTCATTAAACTTAGACAGTAAACTTGATTCACAGACCCTAAGTTTGATTCAATCACACGATAATTAATTAGGGGTTAAAAACTTAGTGGAAAATTATGAAACTTGGTCAGAGAAAATTTTAGGATATAACCTTGCTCTATGAAATTTTACAAAATTATTGCAAGCTCTTTTATTCAAGTTATTTCACAATGTGCCTTTGCAGAAGATTATTAAATAAATTAATTATGGGTTAAATATCCACTGAAAAATTTTGAAACTTGGTTAGAAGACATCTTAGGGCATTATATTGTTTTGTAAATTTTTATAGAATTATTTGAAGGCATTTTATTTAGGAATATACACAAAGTGCCCCATATTGAATATCGTTAAGTAATTTATTTATGTTACCAAATGGACTTAGAAAATTGTGATTTTTGGTCAGTAAAACTTTCTGGTCATTGTTAGAATCTGGTAATTTATTTATAATTTTTGAATGAATAAATTTTGTACTTCCCTCTTTACTCTATTATTATGATAGATTGTTCAATATTTTGTTTGGAAGTCAAGAAATTATTGGAAAATTGATAATTTCAATACTTACTATTATTTTGATGAGATACATCTGTCAAAATTTTGTTAGAACCATACCAGTTCAGAAAAGTGTACCTAGTGTTCAAAGGCATATTTGGCCTTATTTGCAAAAAATTAAATAAATAATAATTAAATTGGGAAAAATATTATATTCTGGATTTATTCCTATAACATAATTATATATCCCCAGTAAAAATCTTAGGTCAATGGGATGAATATTTGAAGGGGTCACCATTCACACTCATCATGTAGGATAGTTAGTCTGCACATAGTAGAAACTGTAGAAGTAGAGTAATATGTGAAACCTATTATGGGATAGAGAAGTTGGTGTACCTGGTCTGGTTGAGAATTAGTAAGGTCAACATTGGAAGGTAGGTTGAGAGAACCTGGTTGACTAATATTAAGTGGTGCTCGGGATCGACGAAAGATCGTCTTCCCTGTGGAGAGAAATGGTCAAAATACACTAGGGTTAGATTTAGTATAACATTAAATGAGATTGTATATAGTTGTATACCAACAATAATAAGTACCTTGCAAAAGGGAGCTTTCGGCTTCAGCCCATCATAGTTCCTAGTTCCCAGAGAGCCCTTCACAGGGAATGCCCTGGGCAGTCCGAGGTTAACCTTAAATTGTATGACTAAAATGAATACAAGAGTAATTAGCAATATACTATGACTTCACTTTCACTCACCCCGATGTTTCAGGAGGTCAGCTTTGTTAGGTTTTTCGAGTGGTAGGCTCGATGATTGTGGAAAGGGGCTGGTTAGCCCGGCGAGTAGATGGCTCGGAAGGTAGTTGAAATAGACAGGTTAGTCTGGGAGCCGAGGGCTCGGGAATTTATGGTTACATGAGCATAAAGGAGGTGGGTCTTTGGTAATTGATAGTCATGCACACCGACGTCGATACGATAACTCGGCGAGTGTGGTTTACACTTAGCCAAGGAAAATATTGGTGGTTGTTTAGCATAGTACGCGGAGACCCTGGTGCGTCCTTTAGGGGCGTATGTAAGGGCTAGGCCTGGTAGTGTGAATACCAGTCGAGAAATGGGGTGGCCCGACCCATGTCTCTGTAGCCCACGTCACAGGGTCCTGGGAGTGAAGCTAGCTTCCAAAATGGGGGAACTAACAGTCTATCCACATAGAGTCGTGTGCGTGTGTTGCACTTGCATGAATCATGGCATAACATATCACTACACTCATACTTACATATAACCTGATGCCCTATCGTATAAATTGGTATGGGACTTTTTATATGATGGGAGTCTTACAAAATACCCTTTAAATTATAAGTTTGTATGGGCATTCATATAAGTTAAGGTTACTTATTCTATAGTCTACTATACATGTACTTACTACTCTACTTTACTTGATTACCCTACTGCTTTCTTATTATAGAACTGCTAGCTTGCTTTTACTTTTACAAATCTATCAATTTACAATATATCTGCTATAATAGTTTCGTCGTCATCTGCTTTGTTCCTACTCTCCACCATCATAGCTTTCCTATCATTCCTCCCGCACGGTGCCTAGGAGCCACAGGGGCAGGGGTGGGGGGAATTAGGCTTAGTATTTTAACTAACGATCGGTGGATCAAACATTTCAGGAACTCTGGATAGGAGACAGGGTGTAGCAGGAGATGCAACACCAGTGGAGCAAGGTGCACATGGAGGCGGGCCAGTCTAGTACGGGAGCACCTGTCTCTGGCTCCGTTAGTGTTAGCTTTACTTATCTTCTGCGAGAGGGTTGTAGTGAGGTTTTGACGTACCAGGAATAAGCTTGTTTATATTCATATTATACTAATCTTTTTCAGTACTTATATCTTCATGTGGCTATGTTGTGATTTTCTATTGCATATTTTATATGTGATTTTGTGGAGTAGACATACTTGTCTGATTTTTTGTACTTCTACTTCTTGATGATATTCATTGTCGGCATAATCGGCATTTTGTAGTGGCGACCTTCCCGTGTGTCGGTGTCACCACAAAACGGTTGTTCTGGGCATAAGACCCGGCAGCGCAAAGCAAAAAAGGGTCTTACATTGACCACCTATGAGCTGAAGTGGTTGGAAACACTAATGCTTGATTTAGGAGAAGTTATGATCACCCTCTACCAATGTTTTTTGATAACAAGACAGCTATATATTTTTTGAAGAATACAGTCTTTCGTGAAAGAACAAAGCATATTGAAGTAGATTGTCATTTCATTCGAGAAGAGGTGTTGAAGAATCAGATCTACATTCCGTTTGTCACCTCTGATAATGAGCTTGCCGATATCTTTACCAAATCAATATATTCCTTTTCAGATAACCGCAATAAGCTGGGCATGATTGATATATATGCTCCATCTTGAGGGGGAGTGTCAAGACATAAGTTGTTCGGGCGGTCAGGTGGTCACCCTTGGTGGATAGATCTTAGAAGTCTGGCACACAGATCTGGTGGATAGGACTTGGAGGATAGGTCTTGGAGGTCTGGAGGACATATCTAGTAGACAAACATGATGACAGTACTAACAGACAGACAGTTTATAGTAGGGATCTATCCTTGGCAGCATGGTAGTGTTGGAGCTGGTTAGACCCTATGCTGTTAGGTGGTCTGGCGGCTAACACTAGAAGACAGTGTTGGCGGATAGATAGACAAGTTTGTTGATGTTTTTAAGAAAGTTGTGTGCACTGTTCACTACTAGAAAAGTGAGTATTGGCTATAATTTTTTTGGCCATGGACTAAAAATCGTAGCTAATACACTGATATTAGCCATGATTGAAAAAATTGTGGTTAATAGTTATTTTATAGCCAGCGTTATAAATAGTGTGGCTAATAGTTGGCTTATTTGCCACAATAGTTTTTCCCATGGCTAATACTATTTGCTATGGCCAATCGGTGGCTTAAAATTTTAAGCCACGCCGACTTTAGCCAGGGATTTTTCCCGTGGCTAGACCGTGGCTAAAGCTTTTTAGCCACTGTTTTTGACTTTTTGCCAGGGCAATTTGCCCTGGCCAAAAGTCTGTTTTCTAGTAGTGGTTGTTAGGTCCAATTGACGATCAGGAGTTTGTGTTCGCAGTTTTCAAGCAACTCTTTCTGGCGGTTAGACTTTGTCTAACTGTAGCTTTATCTAGTGGTTAGATTGTGCTAACAGCTGAAGTGGGAAACTGTACAATGAAGGCAGACAGGCAGCTAAACAGATGTTGGTGTTCTGTAGTTGTACAACTAGTAGTTTTCTAACATCATGTTCTGAGCGATTAGGTTTTTTTGTAACCGCCTAGTCGCTTGTGACAGGCTTTGTTTATTATCTCTCTTATTTTCTCTCTCTTCCCCTCTTTTTCTATAAATAGGTGGCATACCCATGTATTACGTATCTTTTTGGAGAAATAAAGTTCTGTTATTTACCTATTTTCTCACATAACATCAGAGCTTTCAGTTCATTTGCTCTGGTTTCTATTTTTGGGCATGGGGCAGTTCAAGCAGTTATAATTTCTTTAATCGCCTCATCTTCTTCATTTTTGTGGTTTCTTGTCTTAACCGTGATATCCACTACCTCTCTCTTGTCGGGATTTTATTAATCGTAGTTTCCCTCCCTGCCTCCCTTTATCTCTCTATCAGCCTCTTCTTTAACCACGCGACAAGTTTCTTCTTCCATCGCGCAGCTAGCCTCTTCTATAACTGCGCGACCATTTTATTCTTTAACCATGCGGCTAGCCTTTTCTTTCACCGCGCCATTAGTTTCTTCTTTAACCGCACAATTAGCTTTTTATGTGGACACCTCAGGCATCTCATCCTCTACTTTATCTGCTTGGCTATTTTCTTCTTTAACCATGTGACTAGCCTCTTTTTTCATAGCGCGTCTAGTTTCTTCTTTAACCGCGCAACTAGCTTTTTCTATGGACACCTCAGACATCTCATCATCTACATTATTCGCTCCTCTGGTTCTACCCGGTCCTATCTTTGCCTCTGGCAATCTGGCTACTTCCTCCAAGTTCACTGGACCAAATTATCCAAATTGGAGTGTTTTCTGTCTTTTTGCTACGTTCTCAACATAAGCATCATCATCTTACTAATGACCCTCCTGCCTATGGGTATACTATTTTTGACGACAGGGATACCAGTGATACTCTAGTAAGAACATAGCTTTCTAGCAATCAGTCTGATGAATGCCTTCTCGTCATTCGACATGATGTGACGGCTAAGGCTGCATGGAATCATCTTGCTGCCATGTACTCCAAAAAAGCTCAAACTTCCCGTATATATATGTTGTATGCAGATATTTTTGCCTGTCCTATCATGAATCATGTGCTGCCTATCCGGAAGTGCAAGCTCTTGGTGCAAAGCATCTTCAACATCACCTTTTTTTTGCTGATATTACCGAGCAACATAAACATTTTTTTCAAGAGCTTCTGGTTGTCTGCTATTTGCTTCGCTTGTCTAACTCTTATGATATGATTCGAAAATAAATTCTTGGAGAAACTGATACTTCTACTCCAGATGCTACTGTTGTGCGTATTTTACCTGTTACTACTATACTCAACCGAATCTCTTCGGTTCTCAACGACAAAACTCATTTCTCTATTTTGTATCTTGGTGCGACATTGTTTCATTCACCCCTACGTGTTTTCGAGTGCAGCGTGTTTGTTCACTCTCCTTCTCCAATACGTGACAAACTCTCCACTCGCTCAGTTAAGTGTATCTTTCTGGGCTACTATCTGACATGGAAAGAATATAAGTGTTATGATCCTATTCTCAGGAAATAATATGTTTCTACCAACGCCATCTTCTTTGAAGATATTTCTTACTTTTCCCGCACTACTATGCTTCCACAATCTAATGATGCCTCATCTCTACACATTGTCTCTGCTCCTCCTCTTGAATTAGTGTCTCTACCTTCTCCATCTCTATGTAAATAGCTTAGATGCACGACTATTTTTACACCATCTACTTGCACTTTTTAGGATCCTCAGTCCAAGAAGACGATTTCTACTGGTACTGAAAGCGTTGGCTTGTTCTACCTCGACAATGTGTTTGTTTTTTCTACCTCCACTACTCTTCTACAATGACATCTTCGCCTTGGACATTCTCCTCCTCATCTTCTTTACCAACTCTTCCTTGATCTACCTCGGGGAGACTCTTCTGTTAGTTGTGAAGCATGCCAACTGGACAAACACCATCGTACACCGTACCCAGTAGAGAAAGGACGTAGTTCTTCTCATCCTTTTGAGCTTGTCCATTTTGACATTTGACAACCTGCTCTGACCTAGTCCATTGGATAGGGTAGTCTGTATTTTGTTACTTTCATTGATAATTTTTCTAGATTTACTTGGTTGTACTTGATGAAAGTGCGTTCTAAACTTTTTTCTATTTTCAACAAATTTTATAATAAGGTGTGCAATTAGTTTGATACCACTGTTAAAATTCTACATACAGATAATGCCAAAGAATACCTTAGTCATCAATTCTCTGTATTTTGTATGCATCACAACATTATACATCAGACTACTTGTCCTTACAAATCCCAACATAATGGAGTTACTGAACGAAAAAAAGCATCATCTTCTTCATGTAGTTCATTCTCATTTCACTTATATGAGTTTTCCCCGATCCTATTGGGGACATGTCTTTCTTCTCTCTTACTACCTCACCAACTGAATCCCTTCTTCGGTTCTCAATGGAAAAACTCTTTTCTCTATTCTATATCCTTGTGTGACATTATTTTCTTTACCCCTACATATCTTCGGGTGCACCGTATTTGTTCACTGTAACACCCCCAAATCCCAATTTGGGTTCAGGTTGGGTGACACAGTCTGGGATACGGGCGTGTCCCAGGGCGTATCGTGCTCGGGTTGAGCAGTTGGGTATGTGGTCGACGAATTTCAATCGACGATTGTCGAGTGCAGAGTACACGGCCTGTGACGCGTGCGTGTCACAGGGTGTGTCCTTTACGGGTTGCAGTAAGGAATGCGTGTGTCTGAGGACACGGGTCTGTCTGAGGACACAGGTGTGTCCTAGAGGACACGGCCTGGGACACGGGCGTGTCCCATGGCCGTATCCCTCTAGGGTGAGATGAAGTTATGCTGTGTGACGTACATGGCTGTTAGACACGGGCGTGTCTGGCTTGACATGGGCGTGTAAGGTGTGACACGGGCATATCACACGGCCATATACTGGTTGGATTTGAGTCGATTTTCTGCCGCTTAAGTGACACGGCCTGTGACACGGGCGTGTTACAGGGCGTGTCAGGCTGTATTCAACCTATTTTTGGGTAGATCAGAGTCGTTCGTTTCCCTATTCTGGATCCAAGGGTCTAGGTCCCTTCCCTGTGGATAAAAGGCCGAGAATTAGGGCTTAGTCCTTCATTTAATTCCTTCTCAATCTCAAAGAGAGAGAAAGAGAGAGGTCAAGGGAAGGAGATGAAGGAAGAGGAAACCAGCTACTGGAGGAGCTACGGAGTGCAGATTGAAGATCCGAGTTTGGATTCGTGAAGGCAAAGCCGTGGCGGTGATTTCCATCCGGCTAGTTTATGGCTCCAAAGCGATCTTCAAGGGTAACGATCTCCTTCTAGGACATCGAAGTCCTATCTTTATGCATATGCATGGAATCCTCCACCAAGAGGTGGATATCATAAGTGATTCCTTGGTTGAGTCTGCATCTAGAGCCGGAAGTGTGGAGTACGGCATAGGCATGTTGTGTGAAGCACATCTGGAGGGGTAGTCTGGATTGGTGGTTATGGGTAAACCGAAGAAGACTCCGTGATTTTGATGATGTGTAAGATTGATGAGTACTGGCTTTGTTGTATGGATGTATGGATGTATGGATGTATGGATGTTGATTATGTATGGATGCTTTGCGTAAGCTCCTGGTTGTGTTGAGAGGTCAATTGGTAGCAACGCCTGGGGAGCACGGGATAAACCCGGCCTGCTACACCACTAGGGTGGGTTGATCGTTATTCATGGGGGTCGATTGGTGGCAATGCCTAGGGAGCCGAGCTAAACCCGGCTTGCTACACCACAAGGGTGGGTCGATCTGGAATAGGTTGGGAGGTCAATTGGTGGTAATGCTTGGGGAGCAGAGATAAACCTGGCTTGCTACACCACTAGGGTGGGTTGATCTGATATGGTTATGTTGGTGGTAATGCTGTGAGGTTAGGACCTTTGAGTTAAAAACCTCTGATCGGGGGTGGACGACTGGAATATCCAGTACACCAATAACGTGCCCTGAGTGCAGAGAGCGTCTGGTGGATACCGGCGTTTGTGATATGTTTGTGATTGGTAGATTGATAGAGGTTATGATGGCAATGCATACAGGGAAGGAACCATTGCCCCGGTAAGGGGTAGGGTCGTTATAATTGGTCAGCTAGTGCTGACTGTTACTTTGTTTACCACTCTTGGGTGGATATCTAATTGCAGGTGTTGATGCTTGAATTGAATTGAGCAGAATGAATGATTGCTGCTAAAGTCCCTTAAAGGCCGTACGAAGCATGTTTGGAATTCATGTGTGACCTGCCTGCATGTCGATGTATGAAACTGTACATTTATAAAGAGAAACTTGTAAGGCCTTAAGGCCATGAGTGTGTGTGTTGTATACATTCCTGATTTGATATATAAATGTGGAGTTTGTATATCAGTGGACATTCGTTGTGCTGAGTTAATCTAACTTAAAATGCCGCGCAAAAATGTTTTGAGGTAGGATACGAGTACATTTTGATTTCCACACGTAATTTCGCCGCTTGTCTGTGAAATATATTGAATTTTTTGAAGTGGAAGTGGTTGACGGGACAGGCCGGGTGTCCTGGGCGGACAGCATTGGCGGACTAGGCGGACTGTGATGTGCGGCCTGGTGGAAGGTCTAGTGGAAAGTCGGCTGTCTTCTGAGCGGGTTGTTGCATGAAGTCTGCGGACTGTGCGGCCTGGTGTCTGCGGATAGGACGTTGGCTTTGGTTTAGCCAAGGAGCGGCCTGAGCGGATAGAGTCTTGCAGACTGGTGCATTGCTCAGTGGCCGTGGTGCAAGCTTGTGCTGTTTGGCGGTTTGGCTCATGTCCGCGGGAAGCTTGCGGACTAGCGTGTCTGTGGTTTGGGCTGTTGCGGACTGGGCTTAGAGCTTGGCTGAGGCCTTGTCGAGCTCTGGTGTTACATCAGGTGCTTTGCTATGGAGGTAGTTGGCGGACTGGTTTATGGAGTCCGGAGATCGCTGCTGTGTTGGGCAGGTGTGCGAGGAGCCTGCGGACTGCTGGCGGTCTGTGCTAGGGTGTTTGTCGGACGGGAGTTTATGTCCACCATGCTCGCATTTGCCTTTGATGGTTTTGGACTTGGTCACATTCTGTGCCAAGGCCATGGTGTCCGCCGTATCCGCCAAGTCTGCTGGTTTACCGGGCGGACTTTAGCTGTGCCTTTGGTCGTGGACTTGTGGCGGATTGAGGCTTGAGTCTTGCGGACTGCCTCGGGTTGGTGTGGACAACCATTGAAGGGGGTTGCTGTCCTACAGTGATCGGAAGCTTTGCGGGCTGATGCCTTGTACGCATAGATTGGGCGTACTGGAGAGGGTTCGCCAATGTTGTCTTGCTCCTGGCGGTTTTCCTTGGTATCCGGCTAAGTCCTTGCGGACTCGGCGGACGGTGTTTTGCTATCGCGCGGGCTGGGGCGGTGTCTCTATCTCTAGGGCGGTGACCACACTCCTCACCTCGCCTATAAATAGGACCCCCCTGGTAGGTCTACAGTAACTAGAGTGAACAGTAAGTTGGGTTGGGCAAGGAGCTGCGGTCTGAGTTTGTCTGTCCACGCGGATTGATTCAGTGTTGATGTTTGCGGTGTGCAGGTCGCGCGGGTTGCTTCAAGGAGCCAGGAGTTTGGCTGTGACTTCGGTCAAGTACTTGGAAGTGTGCTGTCTCTGGGGATTCAGCAGGAGGTCGCTCTGTGGCTTGTCAGCTCTATTTCATCTTTGCCATCTTCAATAACCTGTCCGCTGACTTCAGGAGGGTAGGGGGTGTTCCTCAGTTCAGCTTCAGCAGGAGACGAAATAACGGTGTGTACGCGCGGCCTCGCGGCTTCGCCGGACTCTGTGGCTATTCGGCGGATTGCAGCTTTGTTCGGGCGATCTCAGCGGACTCGGCGACCTCGGCGACCTCGGCAGTCTCGGCGGACTCCGGTGCTGTCTGCCAGGCTTGGTTTTTGGTGCTTTCTGTTTATAGCTGTTATACTAGCGAAATCATGTCTCGCTATGTATGCCTCGTGTTGTAAAGAAGATTAATGGATAAAATATCTGCTTGTGGTTCCATTGTTTGTTGGGATTAACCTTTGTTCCTTGGTTTTTCGCTGGTTCAACGTGAGAACTGGGTAGTGCCGAAGATATTAATTTGGCGTTTGGGCTACCTTGCTGACCACGTTGAGAAAATTTAACATGGTATCAGAGCCAGGTTCAGTTGCGTGAGTGGAAGTCAGCCAGTGTTGTTACTCAGTGATTGAGTGGTGATCAACCTGTGTTGTTGCTCGGAGCTTCTGAAAGGTTGCCAACAAGTGTTACAATGGAAGGGAGCTTTGCAAGAGGTCTGTGCATTGAACTCTTAACGCCGACTAACTTCAAGAAGTGGAAGTCGTGCATGAAGAGTTATCTTCTTGGCGAGGAGCTGTGGGAAGTCGTCGGTGGTGATGACAGGCAGGAAGTCACTGATGCGTTCGGTACTGCTGAGCAGGTTAGGCTCTGGAGAAGAACAAATGCTAAGGCGGAGTTCATTCTAAAGAGAGTCGTGTCTCCGGAACTGTTTGATCACATCGTTGGATGTGAGTTGGCTGTTGATATTTGGACAACCATTGATGAGTTGTTCAATAGGAAGAATGTGGCGCGGCTTCAGTTCCTGGAGAATGAGTTGGCCAGGGCAACTCAGGGAGACCTTTCATCTCCAAGTACTTCTTAAAGATGAAGAGCTTGTGTGCTGAGCTGTCGGCACTGGATCCTGATGAGCCTATCTCTGAGGCTAAGATGAAAAGGCACATTATCCGCGGCTTGCGAAAGGAGTATGTGGCCTTTGTGACATCTGTTCAAGGGTGGGCTACTCAGCCGTCTTTGCTGGAGCTAGAGAATCTGCTTGCGTCGCAGGAGAGCTTGGCAAGGCAGATGGCTGGAGTGAACCTGAATCAGGAAGGCAGCAAAGCTCTCTTCTCAGGCAAGAAGAAAGGATGGGAAGGGAAGAAGAAGAAGAAGGTGCAGGTCGTTGGTGAGAAGGAGACTTCAACTTCATATCCGCCGGAGAGGAGCAATGCTCCTAAGGACTGGAAGAAGAACTTGAAGTGCTACCGGTGTCATCAGCGAGGGCACTTCAAGCGGGACTGCAAGGTCAAACTGCAGCCTGGGCATGCTTGCGGGAAAGGAGGAAGCTTGCTCGAGAAGTGAATAAGCAGAATGGGGCGGAGCTTTTATGACGGGCACTTGTGTCCGGGCCTTGTCTGCTGAGGACTTCAATGGCGAGTGGATCGTGGACTCCGGGTGTGGTCATCACCTCACCGGAGACAAATCGAAGTTCACCTCCATGCAGGCTTACTCAGGTAATGAAGCTATTATCACTGCTGATAATAATGTTTATGCAGTAGAGAAAGAGGGGGTCGTGTCTTTGGGTAGTGATCAGGGGCCACTCACGTTAAGGAGTGTGTATCACGTGCCGGGCATGAAGAAAAACCTCTTCTCGGTGACTAATGTGGTGGACGCTGGTTATCACGTTCTGTTTGGGCCAACAGACGTGAGGTTCCTTCATAACGTATCAGCGGTGAAGGCTGATGTTGCTCATGTTGGGAGGAGGGTGAAGAACTTGTTTGTTCTTTCCACCAGTGCTTATGTTGATAGAATGAGGGCCAATGATAGTGCTGGCTATCTGGCATGAGAGGCTGGGGCATATGGGCATGGACAAGCTGAAGGCGATGGCTAGTAAAAGCTTGGTGAAGGGGTTGCCTAAGTTGTCTTCCTTTGGTGATGGGCATGTTTGCGCGGGCTGTCAATACGGTAAGGCACATCGCCTTCCATTTGATAAATCACAAACAAGGAGCAAGAAACCATTGGAGTGTATTCATGGCGACCTGATGGGACCGACGGTTACTGCCAGCCTTGGAGGAAGCAGATACATGCTTGTCTTGGTTGATGACTACTCAAGGTATACTTGGGTGTACTTCTTAAAGGAGAAGTCGGAAGCCTTCCATTTGTTTGTGGAGTTTAAGGAGTTGGTAGAAGGCCGGCTTGGCTTGCGGATTAAGAAGCTTAGAACTGATAACGGGGGTGACTTTGTCTCCTCCGAGTTTTCTAACTTCTGCAGGAAGCACGGGATCCAATGAGAGCTTACTTATGCTCACACTCCACAACAAAATGGGGTAGCGGAGCGCAAGATCCGTCATCTGACGGAGACCTGCAAATGCTGGCTTCATGCGAAAGATATCCCAAGGTCCTTTTGGGCGGAGGGAATGTCTTGTGCTGCATATGTTATCAACCGGATGCCACTCAGCCCTATCAACATGAAGACTCCTATTGAGCTGTTGCTGAAGGAGAAGCCGGGTGTGGGACACCTTAGGGTGTTTGGTTCAACTTGCTACGTGCATGTCCTGGATGCTTCACGGACAAAGCTGGATGCGAAGGCAAGGAAACTTGTCTTTGTTGGCTACGATGAGCGGAAGAAGGGATGGAAATGCATGGACCCTGTGACGAAGAAGTTCGTGGTGTCAAGAGACGTTGTCTTTGATGAGCTGACATCATATGGAGGTGGCTCGGTTGAGATAACCGGAAGTAGCAAGGTTGATGAAGCACCGGTGGTGGCTGCTGAAGGCTTGGAAGAGGAGCTTGTTGTTTCACCAGCAGCTCCTGTTGCTTCTAACTCCGAGGCTGAGCCTTCTGGCTCAGGAAGCAGGGGGAGCACTGCTCAATGCTTGCCCCAAGTAGGAGTTGAGCCCGAAGAAGCAACGGAAGCAGCGAGCAAGGAGCTGACCCTTCGGAGATCGAAGAGGATTGTGAAGCCACCAGCTCGGTACTGTGATGGGAATGCAGTGAGTTTTGTCTCCTGCTTCTTTGTAGGTCCTCTGGATGAGCGAGAGCCTGCAAACTTCAACGAGGCCACTGGAGTGAAGGAGTGGGAAGGTGCCATGAAAGAAGAGATTGATGCTCTGAAGAAGAATGAAACCTGGGACCTTGTGCCCAAGGTTGATGGCATTACTCCGGTTACTTGCAAGTGGGTGTATAAGTTGAAGAAGAAGGCTGATGGGAGCATTGATCGGTTCAAGGCTCGCCTGGTCGCTAGAGGATTCTCACAGTAGTATGGAGAAGACTATGAGGAGACATTCAGTCCAGTTGCAAAGATGACTTCTGTTAGAGTGGTGATCGCCTTGGCTGCTAGCAAGGGATGGAGAATTTGGTAACTTGATGTGAAGAATGCTTTTCTTTACGGAGAGATTGACAAGGACATCTTCATGGATCAGCCGCTTGGTTTTGTCTCTGAAAAGAATCCGGACTATGTCTGCAAACTCAGGAAGGCTCTCTATGGGTTGAAGAAAGCTTCTAGAGCGTGGTATGGGAAGATTGCAGAGTACTTGCAATTCTGTGGATACCTTGCTTCCAACTCGGATTCAAGCTTGTTCGTCAAGAAGAAGGGGGAGCTACAAGTCTTGGTCCTGCTGTATGTGGATGACATGATCATCACAGGGAATTCGGAGGGGGAAGTAGCAAGGCTCAGGGCAGAGCTTGCTATACGCTTCGAAATGAAAGACTTGGGAGAGTTGCATCACTTTCTCGGTCTTGAAGTGGAGAGGAAGGAGTGCGGGGTTCTCATTTGCAAAAAAGGATATGCTGATCGCATTGTGAAGCGGTTTGGCATGGGCGAAGGGAAGAAGTGCTCTACTCCACTGGAACCTGGGCTGAAGCTTCGACGAGATGAGGGAAGGGTTCTTCATGATCCCTTGGTGTTCAGGGCTCTTGTTGGGAGCTTGATTTACCTGACGATTACAAGGCCGGATATTGCTTATGCTGTTGGCCGAGTAAGTCGGTATATGGCTGAACCAAGGCAATCTCATCTAGTGGCGGCGAAGGGTATTCTGAAGTATGTCAAGGTGACTTCTGACATGGGACTCCTCTATAGAAGGGACTCGGAGTTCGCGTTGCTCGGGTACACGGATGCTGACTATGGCGGTGATTCGAATGATCGGAGGTCTACTTCAGGTTATGTGTTCACTTGCGGTTCAGCTAGCATCTCGTGGTGTAGCAAGAAGCATGACTCGGTGTCAGTTTCAACCACGGAGGCGGAGTATAAGGCTTCGGCCTTGGCTGCTCGGGAAGCCGTTTGGTTGAGGAGGCTTATAGAGGATGTTCATGAAGAAGTGCAAGGGCCTACTTTACTCTTGGGTGACAATGAGAGTGCTCTCAAACTGGTTAACAATCCAGTGTGTCACGCCAGGACCAAGCATATAGAGATTGATCACCACTTCATCAGGGAGAAGGTGTTGGAAGGATCTCTGCTGGTCGGGCATGTTCGGAGTGAAGATAATCTTGCTGACATCTTCACGAAGCCACTGTCGAAGGGGCCCTTTGAACGCTTGCGCAGCTTGCTGGGCTTGGTCACCACTTCCCACTTCAAGGGGGAGTGTTGAATTTTGTGAAGTGGAAGTGGTTGACGGGACAGGCCGAGCGGCCTGGGCGGACAGCATTGGCGGACTAGGCGGACTGGGCGGACTGTGATGTGCGGCCTGGTGGAAGGTCTAGTGGAAAGCTGGCTGTCTTCTGAGCGGGTTGTTGCATGAAGTCCGCGGACTGTGCGGCCTGGTGTCTGCGGATAGGACGTTGGCTTTGGTTTAGCCAAGGAGCAGCCTGAGCGGATAGTGGCTTGCAGACTGGTGCATTGCTCAGTGGCCATGGTGCAAGCGTGTGCTGTTTGGCGGTTTGGCTCATGTCCGCGGGAAACTTGCGGACTGGCGTGTCCGCGGTTTGGGCTGTTGCGGACTGGGCTTAGAGCTTGGCTGAGGCCTTGTCGAGCTCTGGTGTTACAGCAGGTGCTTTGCTGTGGAGGTAGTTGGCGGACTGGTTTATGGAGTCCGGAGATCGCTGCTGTGTTGGGCAGGTGTGCGAGGAGCCTGCGGACTGCTGGCGGTCTTGTGCTAGGGTGTTTGGCGGACGGGAGTTTATGTCCGCCATGCTCGCATTTGCCTTTGATGGTTTTGGACTTGGTCACACTCTGTGCTAAGGCCATGGTGTCCGCCGTATCCGCCAACTCCGCTGGTTGACCGGGCGGACTGTAGCTCTGCCTTTGGTCGTGGACTTGTGGCGGATTGAGGCTTGAGTCTTGCGGACTACCTCGGGTTAGTGCGGACAGCCATTGAAGGGGGTTGCTATCCTGCAGTGATCGGAAGCTTTGCGGGCTGATGCCTTGTCCGCATAGCTTGGGCGGACTGGAGAGGGTTTGCCAATGTTGTCTTGCTCCTGGCGGTTTTCCTTGGTATCCGGCTAAGTCCTTGCGGACTCGGCGGACGGTGTTTTGCTATCGCGCGGGCTGGGGCGGTGTCTCTATCTCTAGGGCGGTGACCACACTCCTCACCTCGCCTATAAATAGGACCCCCCTGGCAGGTCTACAGTAACTAGAGTGAACAGTAAGTTGGGTTGGGCAAGGAGCTGCGGTCTGAGTTTGTCTGTCCGCGCTGATTGATTCAGTGCTGACGTTTGCTGTGTGCTGGTCGCGCGGGTTGCTTCAAGGAGCCAGGAGTTTTCCTGTGACTTCGGTCAAGTACTTGGAAGTGTGCGGTCTCTGCGGATTCAGCAGGAGGTCGCTCTGCGGCTTGTCAGCTCTGTTTCATCTTTGCCAGCTTCAATAACCTGTCCGCCGACTTCAGGCGGGTAGGGGGTGTTCCTCAGTTCAGCTTCAGTAGGAGACGAATAACGGTGTGTCCGCGCGGCCTCGCGGCTTCGGCGGACTCCGTGGCTATTCGGCAGATTGCAGCTTTGTTCGGGCGATCTCAGCGGACTCGGCGACCTCGGCGGTCTCGGCGGACTCCGGTGCTGTCCGCCCGGCTTGGTTTTTGGTGCTTTCTGTTTACAGCTGTTATACTAGTGAAATCATGTCTTGCTATGTATGCCTCGTGTTGTAAAGAAGATTAATGGATAAAAGATCTGCTTGTGCTTCCATTGTTTGTTGGGATTAACCTTTGTTCCTTGGTTTTCCGCTGGTTCAACGTGAGAACTGGGTAGTGCCGAAGATATTAATTTGGCGTTTGGTCTACCTTGCTGACCACGTTGAGAAAATTTAACAAAATATGTTGTGGGGTCCCGGCCGGACCCACCGTTATATTCCATGTGACAAGTAGAGGCGTTACAAAGTGGTATCAGAGCCAGTTTGAGATTTATGGGAGGGAAAACATAATTGAACTCAAGAATGTCCACTAGGAATGTGAAGTCAATGTATAATGGCGTTTTGTACATTGATAGGTAGCGAGGAGTGGTGCTGGGCAGTCTGAGCCCCAGCGGTCCGACAAGAGTGATGCTCCAGTTGAAGCACCTACACCTCCCTCGGCGGAGACCATACGTGTGGTGACTGAGACGGTGCTCGCAGTGTTACAGGCACAGCCTACTAGGCAGGCAAGGCCTGCGGGGGTGCCAGTACGGGCTGGTGCAAGGCAAGAGCGCGCTGAAGTTATGGTGGATGAGCAAGCAACGGATGAGCAGTTGAAAAGTTTTATGGAGTTTCATCCACCTACGTTTGGTGGGGCGACTTCCCCAACGCAGGCGGAATATTGTCTTGCAAGAGTGAAGAGGATCCTGACTGCAATCAGGACTGCGGAGGAGCAGAAAGTGACTTTAGCCACTGTAACACCCCGAAGTTCTGGGTCAATTTGGGCCAATTTGTGTTCAGGCATGGGTGACACGGCCTGGGACACGGGCGTGTCCCAGGGCGTGTCAGGCCTGGGTTGTGTCGAGTCATGAAGTCGACGAAATTTGGAGTCGACGGTCGTCGAACAGCGGACACGGCCTGCGACACGGGCGTGTCGCAGGGCGTGTCGAGGCCGTGTCGACGATCGGCCTTGATGTCGACGAATTTTGCTCGACGATCGTCGAGTGTCGAGTGTCGAGTGAGGACACGGCCTATGACACGGGCGTGTCACAGGGCGTGTCTGTAGCCGTCGAACTCAACTCGACGTTTCGAGCTAGGGCGTGTTTGCGGGACACGGGTGTGTCCAGGTGCACACGGCCAGGAACACGGGTGTGTGCCAGGCCGTGTGAAGTCTCGAGTTGTTTTGGGATTATTTTCGTTGAGGCACACGGCATCAGACAGCGTGTCTGAGGGCGTGTCGGGGACACGGCATGTAACACGGGCGTGTCCCATGGCCGTGTACTGTTGGTTTTGAGTCGGTTGGCTGCTCCTTAGAGGGACACGGCCTGTGACACGGGCGTGTCACAGGGCGTGTCAGGCCGTGTTTTAGCTTTTCTGGCCAAATCTGAGCCGTTTGTTTCCCTCTTCCTGGATCCAGTGGTTGGGCTCTATCCAGGTATTGTGAAGTCCGAGAAAAAGGGGATTTAATCCCTCTTTTCATCTTCTTCTTCTTCTTCATGTTATTCCAAGAAAGGGAAGAAGAAAGGCCTAAGGCAAGAGGGAAGGGAGGAGTCTACCAGCTGTTGTAGGAGCTACGGAGTGCAGAGCAAAGATCCGAGAGCGGATTCGTGAAGGCAGAGCCGAGGCGGTGATTTCCATCCGGCTACTTCATGGCACCGAAGCGGTCTTCAAGGGTAACGATCTCCTTCTTGGACATCGAAGTCCTTCCTTTTTACATGTGCTTGGAATCCTCCACCAAGAGGCGGATATCCGTGAAGTGATTCCTTCGTTGAGTCTGCATCTAGAGCCGTAATTATGGAGTATGGCATAGGCATGCTGTGTGAAGCCCATCTGGACCGGTAGTCTGGATTGGTGATGTTCATGGGTAAACCGGAGGAGACTCCGTGGATTTGATGAGATGCAAATGGATTTCTGATGTGATGATTGTATGGATGTGATACTGAATGTGAGGAGGCTTTGGTAAAGCTCCTGGTTATGATATGATCAATTGGTAGCACGCCTGGGGAGCTCGAGATAAACCCGGCCTGTTACACCACTAGGGTGGGTTGATCTAGTTAGATAGGGATCGATTGGTGGCAATGCTTGGGGAGCCGAGTTAAACCCGGCTTGCTGCACCACATGGGTGGGTCGATCGGAATAGGAGGGGGTCGATGGGTAGACATGCCTAGGGAGCTTGGATAAACCCGGCGTGCTACACCACATGGTGTGGGTCGATCTGCTCTGGTTGTTATTGGATGCTGTGAGGTTGTACCCCTGAGTGGTTTGGGCGGGATGTCGCCAGCTTGCGAGACTGGTGGACTAGGTCCAGTCAACCAATAAGTTAAAACCTCAGATCGGCGGTGTATGACTGGTGGATTCCGGTACGCCAAGAAGGTGCCCTGAGTGCACGGAGCGTCTGGTGGATTCCAACGTTTGTGATGTAATGTGTTTGCTAGCGGGATAAAGACAATGATATACATATGCTGTTTGATGATACTTGATGATAGATGATAGCACTGTCTACAGGAAAGGAATCACTACCCCGGGTAGGGGGTAGGGTCGTTATAATGGGTCGGCCAAATGCTGACCATTACTTTGTTTTCGGTGTTGGCTTGGATGTCTACTTGCAGGTGCTGCGGCGTTAACTGCATAAGTGGAAAGAATGGCTAGCTTGTTGATATAGGCCCTTGAAGGCCATGCGACTGCGAAGAGTTGTGTTTGGATTTCATGTGTGGCCGGCCTGCGTGCCGATGTACGAAATCATTGATGTGTAAAAGAGGAACCTGTAAGGCCATAAGGCCAGGGTGTGTGGGTTGTATACATTCCTGGTGTTGTTATATATAAATGTGGTATTTATATATTGGTGGACATTCTGGTTTGAGTTCATGCTAACATAAAAATGTTGCGCTAGAATGGAATGAGTTAAGGATACGCATAGATTTTGATTCCCACACGTAATTTCTTCGCTTGTCTGTGATATATGGCGTGGGGCCCCGGCCGGACCCACCGTTATATGTCATGTGACAGGTGGGGCGTTACAAAGTGGTATCAGAGCCAGGTTTAGATTGTTTGGGAGGAGAGAACATCATTGAACTCATGAATATCCACTAGGAAGGTATGTCAATGTAGCAGTACCGTTATGATTTGACGTATTAATGGTGTTCTGTACATTGATAGGTGGCGAGGGATGGAGCTGGGCCGTCTGAGCCCCAGCGGTCTGATGAGAGTGCAGCACCCGTTGAAGTGCCTATGCCTCCCTCGGCAGAAGCCATACGGGTGGTGACGGAGACAGTGCTTGCAGTGTTACAAGCACAACCTCCTTGATAGGCAAGACCTAGTGGTAGGCAAGAGCATGCTGCAGTGGTGGTGGAAGCACAAGCAAGTGACGAGTCATTGACACGTTTTATGCACTTTCATCCACCTACGTTTGGTGGAACGCTTTCACCAACGCAGGCAGAAGATTGGTTGGCAAGGGTAAAAAGGATCCTATCCGCAATCAGGACGGCCGAGGAGCAGAAAGTGACGTTGGCCACTTTTCTGTTGGAAGGAGATGCGAGATTGTGGTGGGATGAAATGGAAGTGCATCACTTGGCAGGTCGAGGTGTAACTGAAGTTTCCATGGATGAATTCTCCCAAATATTTTTAGCCAAGTATGTGCCGGTGTCGCAGAGGATTGCGATGGAAAATGAGTTTCTCCGTTTGGTGCAGGGTGAGCGAGATATTGATACCTACCTGCATGAGTTTACGAGATTGGGGAGATATGCGGGATCTACCTTCGCGGAGGAAGCGCGAAAGACAAATCGGTTTTATGAAGGATTGCGGGATGAATTGAGGTTGGCACTCCCGAGTTCAGTGAGCCAAGGCTTTCAAGCATTGGCCGATACAGCTCGTGCCTTGGAAAAAGATATGAAGCGAGTATACGAGAATAAGAGACTGGCAGCGAAAAAGCCAGAGTTTAAAGTGCTGCAGTCGGATCAATCGGAGTTCAGACGACGAGAGAAGAAAAGATTTAGGCCTACGGAATCAACGCCGTCGACTGTTTCGTCGGGGGCTACTTATGGGCCAGGACGGATTGATATGCGTATATGCTATAACTGTGGGCAGCAAGGACATATAGCAAAATTCTGTCGGAATGCCCCTCCAGGGAGTGAGAAAAAGACAGGTGCGTCATATGAAGAAAAGGGTAAAGCAGTGGCCGAATCATCTGCACCCCGGACGCAACCTCGATTGCATGTTATGGAAGTGCAAGAGCCGCAAAGCTCAGTTGGTGAAATTCAGCCTCAGGTGTTTAATTTGTCTCTTAATCGTGAATTTCAAAATCGGGAGGCTGAGCGGAAGTGAAGTGTGATGTGAATCACTTCGATGTTATGACCGGAGGTGCTGTGTATGTAAACTATGCTTTTATATCTAGTTGTGATGAAGAAAAGATGGTGTACATATCTATCAAAATTTGGTGCACTTGCAACCATGATTTCTTGTTTTGATGTCTTGTGTGGCTAAATGTGCACAAGTGGACGTTAGGAATGTTTGTATGTGCTGTATGTTTGTTCGTATGGGCGATGGCTTGAGATACGGCACGCAAATGTGCATAATAACTTGTTTTGGGGTTTATTGGTTGATTTGGAGTCAAATTTCGAGGACGAAATTATTTGAAGGGGGGAGGATTGTAACACCCGAAGTTCTGGGCCAATTTGGGCCAATTTGTGTTCAGGCATGGGTGACACGGCCTGGGACACGGGCGTGTCCCAGGGCGTGTCAGGCTTGGGTTATGTCGAGTCGTGAAGTCGACGAAATTTGGAGTCGACGGTCGTCGAACAGCGGACACGGCCTGCGACACGGGCGTGTCGCAGGGCGTGTCGAGGCCGTGTCGACGATCGGCCTTGATGTCGACAAATTTTGCTCGACGATCGTCGAGTGTCGAGTGAGGACACGGCCTATGACACGGGCGTGTCACAGGGCGTGTCTGTAGCCGTCGAACTCAACTCGACGTTTCGAGCTAGGGCGTGTTTGCGGGACACGGGTGTGTCCAGGTGCACACGGCCAGGAACACGGGCGTGTGCCAGGCCATGTGAAGTCTCGGGTTGTTTTGGGATTATTTTCGTTGAGGCACACGGCCTCAGACACGGGTGTGTGTGAGGGCGTGTCGGGGACACGGCATGTAACACGGGCGTGTCCCATGGCCGTGTACTGTTGGTTTTGAGTCGGTTGGCTGCCGCTTAAAGGGACACAGCCTGTGACACGGGCGTGTCACAGGGCGTGTCAGGCCGTGTTTTAGCTTTTCTGGCCAAATCTGAGCCGTTTGTTTCCCTCTTCCTGGATCCAGTGGTTGGGCTCTGTCCAGGTATTGTGAAGGCCGAGAAAAAGGGGTTTAATCCCTCTTTTCATCTTCTTCTTCTTCATGTTATTCCAAGAAAGGGAAGAAGAAAGGCCTAAGGCAAGAGGGAAGGGAGGAGTCTACCAGCTACTGTAGGAGCTGCGGAGTGCGGAGCGAAGATCCGAGAGCGGATTCGTGAAGGCAGAGCCGAGGCGGTGATTTCCATCCGGCTACTTCATGGCGCCGAAGCGGTCTTCAAGGGTAACGATCTCCTTCTTGGACATCGAAGTCCTTCCTTTTTACATGTGCTTGGAATCCTCCACCAAGAGGTGGATATCCGTGAAGTGATTCCTTCGTTGAGTCTGCATCTAGAGCCGGAATTATGGAGTACGGCATAGGCATGCTGTGTGAAGCCCATCTGGACCGGTAGTCTGGATTGGTGATGTTCATGGGTAAACCGGAGGAGACTCTGTGGATTTGATGAAATGCAAATGGATTTCTGATGTGATGATTGTATGGATGTGATGCTGAATGTGAGGAGGCTTTGGTAAAGCTCCTGGTTATGATATGATCAATTGGTAGCACGCCTGGGGAGCTCGAGATAAACCCGGCCTGTTACACCACTAGGGTGAGTTGATCTAGTTAGATAGGGATCGATTGGTGGCAATGCTTGGGGAGCCGAGTTAAACCCGGCTTGTTGCACCACATGGGTGGGTCGATCAGAATAGGAGGGGGGTCGATGGGTAGACATGCCTGGGGAGCTTGGATAAACCCGGCGTGCTACACCACATGGTGTGGGTCGATCTGCTCTGGTTGTTATTGGATGCTGTGAGGTTGTACCCCTGAGTGGTTTGGGCGGGATGTCGCCAGCTTGCGAGACTGGTGCACTAGGTCCGGTCAACCAACAAGTTAAAACCTCAGATCGGCGGTGTATGACTGGTGGATTCCGGTACGCCAAGAAGGTGCCCTGAGTGCACGGAGCGTCTGGTGGATTCCAGCGTTTGTGATGTAATGTGTTTGCTAGCGGGATAAAGACAATGATATACATATGCTGTTTGATGATACTTGATGATAGATGATAGCACTGTCTACAGGAAAGGAACCACTACCCCGGGTAGGGGGTAGGGTCGTTATAATGGGTCATCCAAATGCTGAATGTTACTTTGTTTTCAGTGTTGGCTTGGATGTCTACTTGCAGGTGCTGTAGGGTGAACTGCATAAGTTGAAAGAATGGCTAGCTTGCTGATATAGGCCCTTGAAGGCCATGCGACTGCGAAGAGTTGTGTTTGGATTTCATGTGTGGCCGGCCTGCGTGCCGATGTACGAAATCATTGATGTGTAAAAGAGGAACCTGTAAGGCCATAAGGCCAGGGTGTGTGGGTTGTATACATTCCTGGTGTTGTTATATATAAATGTGGTATTTATATATTGGTGGACATTCTGGTTTGAGTTCATGCTAAAATAAAAATGCTGCGCTAGAATGGAATGAGTTAAGGATACGTATAGATTTTGATTCCCACACGTAATTTCTTCGCTTGTCTGTGATATATGGCGTGGGGCCCCGGCCGGACCCACCGTTATATGTCATGTGACAGGTGGGGGCGTTACAGCCACTTTTCTGCTGGAAGGGGATGCAAGACTTTGGTGGGATGATGTGGAAGTGCATCACTTGGCAGGTCGAGGTTTAGAGGAGATATCCATTGACGAGTTCTCCAGATTGTTTCTCACCAAGTATTTGCCAGTGTCGCAGCGGATTGTGATGGAGAACGAGTTTCAAAATCTGGTGCAGGGTGAGACTGATATTGATACGTACCTGCATGAGTTTACCAGACTGGGGTGCTTTGCGGGGTCTACCTTCGCTGAGGAAGTACGGAAGACGAATCGATTTTATGAGGGACTGTAGGATGAGTTAAGGTTGGTACTCCCAAGTTCGGTGAACCAAGGCTTCCAAGCGTTGGTTGATACAGCCCGTGCGCTGGAGAAAGATTTGAAGTGGGTACAAGAGAAGAAGAGACTGGCAGTGGAGAAGCCAGAATTCAAAGTACCACAGGCGGAGTAATCGGAGTTTAGAAGATGAGACAAGAAAAGGTTCAGGCCTGCTGAATCAGCTCCGTCGACTGTTTCCTCATGATCAATCTATGGGCAAGGACGTGTAGATACACGTACATGTTTTAAATGTGACAAGCAAGGACATATAGCTAAATATTGTTGGAGTGCCCCTTCAAGGAGTGAGCAAAATATAGGTACGTCTTATGAAGAAAAGGGTAAAGCAGTGGCCAAGTCATCTGCATCCCGGACGCAACCTCGATTGCATAATTTAGAAGTGCAAGAGCCGCAGAGCTCAATTGGTGAAATACAGCCTCGAATGTTTAATTTGACGCCAAATCAGGCGACTGAGCGGAAGTAAACATAGAGTAGTGACCTGAATCACTTTGGTGCTATAAATAATGTATATAAAGCATGAATAAGGAGATGGTTGTGTACATAGATGTACTATGTCATGTAAATATTGGTGCACATTTGGTGTTATGTAAGTGATCGATAAATCGTGATATAGATATATTGTAACAACCTCATCCATTCATATAATATATACTAGAAGGCCCGGTCGGGGCCCCACATCATATACCACAAAATAGACGATGAAGCTACGGAGTGATACCATAGTAGCGCAGAGCACCTAACACATTGCATTCTAGCGGAAGCCTATAACACTACATTTGAACTCCTCACTTGAATGTCCAATATATAAAACTCCACATTTTATACATCATAGGAATGTCTTACAATACACATAAAGAGTTGGCCTTATGGCCTTACAAAGCTTTCAAACAGTGGCCCAAACATTGGCACGCAGGCCAGCCACATCAAAAGAAAACATAACATTTATCAAAATGAGCCTTCGAGGACTAACAGCAGCAGCTAAAGCAGCAGGGACATCAACCCTTTTTCATCCCGCTTGGCTCTCCAGCACCTGTACAGGGACAATCCACCCAACGGTGGCAAACAAAGGCAACGGTCAGCATTCATCTCACCAAATTATAACGACCCTACCCCTTTTTTGGGGCAGCGGTAATCTTCCCTGTAGGCATAGCATATCACAAGCATGTATGTATATATCATATAATGTGCTTTCACACACAAATGCAATCACAACCGTCAGCCACCCAGCCCAACGGTTCGTGCACTCAGTGCACATTCTTGGTGTACTGGCAAATCAGTTGCCCACCACCGTATCATGGTCACAGCCCAATGGCAACTCACTTGAGCATTTACTCCATGGCATGCAGCCGAAGTTTTATAGGCTTAGTGAATCGGGATTGGCCTGTAGCCCCCCATTGTATCACGGCGCGTAGGCCTAAGACTCTTGCTATGTGCTCCAATAGACCTCACTTTCTGGTCTCACATCGGACGGACATAGCGCAGGTCGGATCCTCTACCCCCCGTTGCTCAAATCGCCTTGCCATCACCGAGTACGGCGTACTCGCATAAAGGCGCGGGTAGGTCTCACCGATCCTATTCTGGCATTTAAGCCTGGGCATAACTCTTAAACCCATTCTCTCACAACATTAGCGGGTCTTTCCTGGGCACACCAGTACTTTCTGCTACTCTCTTCGCAGGTGGACACCGCAAAAATCACAAATGTCAGGGGTCTTTCCTGGCTACCATGCCAGTACTTCCTGTTACTCTCTTCATAGGTGGACTCCCCATGAACGTTAAGCACTACAAAGGGTATTTCCTGGAATTCCAATCCAGTACTTCATGATACTTCCATTCACAGGTCGAACCCAATAGCACAAGCAGCACAAGCAGCACAAGCATTATATGGGTATTTTCCTGGACTACCACTCCAGTACTTCCTGCTACTTCCTTTCACAGGTCTAACCCATCGACTCCTAAACTACACATTTATTACGGAGTCTTCTCCGGTTCGTATATGCAACATCACCAATCCAGACCAACCTATCCAGATGGGCTTCACACATCATGCCTATTCTGTACTCCATTTCCGGATCTATATGCCAAAAAAGGGGATTCCATGATTCAACCCAAAGACTCCCAAAATTAGCCACCTTTTGGGTGGGGGAATCACATACATATGCCAAAAAGGAAGCCTTCACATGGCTAGGAAGAAAGTTCATTACCCTTAAAGACCGTTTCAGTGCCATGAACTCTTAACTGGCTAGGAAGATCTGCAACAGCTTTTCCTCCGCAATGCTGGCCTCGGATCTCTCGTTGGACAACTGCAGCAGCACCGGCGACCAGCCCCTTTCCTCCTCCTTATTCCTCTCCCTTTCTCTTACTAGGAATGTAGAAAGAGAAGACCAAAAGTAAAATGAGATTTCCCTTCTCATCCACGACCTTAAGGAAGTAGGGAGGCAGCTCAGCCATTGGATCCCAGATGAAGGAACGGACAGCCACGATTTTGCCACATGCCTAACACGGCCTGTGACACGCCCGTGTCTCAGGCTGTGTGCCTCTAGCGGTGCTCAACCAACTTATCCAATCCAGTGACATGCCCGTGTCACGGGCCGTGTCACGCGACACACCTTCAGACACGCTCGTGTCTGTGGCCGTGTTCATCAGGCTGAACAATCTTAAAATCACCCGAGACTCACATGGCCTGTGACACGCCCATGTCGCAGGCCGTGTGCCCAAGACACGGCACTAGACACGCCCCAGCTCAAATTCGTCGGGCTGAGTTCGTCGACCGCGCTGACACGCCCTGTGACACGCCCGTGTCACAGGCCGTGTCCTAAGCACTCAATGATCGTCGACTGTTCCTCCCGAACACTTTGTCGAAGGCAGGACACGCCCTGGGACACGCCCATGTCCCAGGCCGTGTCACCCCAAAAACTTTTCATGAAAAATGGGCTGTTACAACCCTCCCCTCCTACAAGAAATTTTGTCCTCGAAATTCGTATACAGGAAGGCAACCAGCAACCAAAAAAGTTATCACAGGAAACGTTTATGCTACAACAAACTTTTCACTATGCAATCGCTACAAAAAATAGCTCAGGAAACTCCGCTTGCATGGTCTGCTCTCGCTCCCATGTAAGCTCCTCACGGCCGCAATTGTCCCATCGGACTTTAACCTTCCCGACCGTCTTGTTCCGCAACTGTTTCTCGGCTCTATCCTCGATCTGAATGGGTCTAACTCTCATTGTTAGCCCATACTCCACCGGCACACGATCATCCGTGATCACTTGAGCTGGATCTTTAACGGCCTTCTGAAGCACCGAGATGTGAAACACATCATGTAGTCCACCCAAGTCTGCCGAAAGAGTTAGCCGATATGCAGCTTCTCTGATTCGTTCAACCACTTCAAATGGACCCAAATATCTTGGATTCAACTTTTTCAAACGTCGAATCCTGGATACACCTTTGAATGGCTTGATCTTCAAGTAGACACAATCGCCTATCACGAACTCTACGTTCCGGTGCTTGGCGTTGTAGTACTTCGCTTGAAGATCTTGGGCTATGAGTAGCCTCTCTAGAATAGCACGAATGGTTGAGTTTGCTTCATCGACTTCATTACGATTAGAAACTCTAGCTTCGCCCGCTTCAACCCAAGCCAAGGGAGTACGACACTTCCTTCCATATAGAGCTTCATACGGTGTCATCCCGATGCTCGCCTGGTAGCTGTTAATATAAGCAAACTCCACCATGTAGAGATGATCTTCCCATCTCTTTCCAAAATCTAGGGCGCACATTCGGAGCATGTCCTCTATCGTTTTGTTGGTTCGTTCAGTTTGGCCATCCATTTGGGGATGAAAGGTCGTACTGAAAGTCAACTTCGTGCCCAACAGTTGGTGAACTAGCCTCCAGAACTTTCATGTGAATCGCCCATCTCGATCAATCACGATGCTCCGAGGAACACCGTTGAGCCGTACAATCTGTTCCACGTACAGCTTTGCCAAACTTTCTACCAAATCATCTCGCTTGTTCGGTAGGAAATGTATCACTTTTGTCAGCCGATCAACAATCACCTGAATGGAATCGTTCCCTCGCTGAGATCGCGGAAAACCGTGCACGAAATCCATAGAAAGATCGTCAAATTTCCACTCTAGAATCGGCAACGACTTCAAATAACTGCCCGGTTTCTGGCATTCCGCCTTCATCATAGCACATGTTTGGCATTTGGCCACATAAAGAGCAACATCTTTCTTTAGCCCTGGCCACCAAAATAGCTTTTTCATATCCCTGAACATTGTCATGCTTCCTTGGTGGATTGAGTACTTTGTATAATGCGCTTCATACAGCAATTCTTCCCTCAATTTACCCACATTTGGGACACACAAACGACCTTCTTTCCGCAAAAGACCGTCATTCCAGGAGAACTTTCCTTCTGGCCCAGCTTTTGCATAGCATAGAAGATCTTCATCCACCTCCGTTGCCCATCAAACTCGGTCCGTAAGGTCACATTGCACCTCCGTCCAGGTCAAACATGCATTGGCAATGGAATTCTTGTCAACACAAGAAATCTTTAACGCTTCCAGCTCTTGGATGAGACGTTCATCATGCTTCTGCAACCAAGCTGCTCTTGCCGGAGTCCGCCGACTCAAGGCATCCGCGACAACATTCCCCTTCCTGGGAGTATAGTAAATATCAAAGGTGTAGTCCCCGAGGAACTCCAACCACCTTCGTTGTCGCATATTCAAGTCCTTCTGCTCCAATATGTACTTCAGGCTCTTGTGATCTATATAGATCTCCCCCTTCACACCATAAAGATAGTGTCGCCACAGCTTTAGTGCAAAGATCACCGCCGCCAACTCAAGATCATGGACGGGATAGTTTTGCTCGTGCACTTTCAGCTGGCGTGAGCCATAAGCAACCACCTTTCCATTTTGTACAAGCACGCAGCCTAAGCCGCTCCCTGAAACATCACTATAGATTACAAATCCATTGGTACCACATGGCGATGACAACACCGGCACCGTGGTCAACCGAATCTTCAGTTCTTCAAAAGCTCGCGTGCACTCTGGAGACCAAACGAACTTCTGTTCTTTTCGCATCAACATGGTTAGCGGCAAAGCAATCCACGAGAAGTTTTCAAAAAATCTTCAGTATTAGCTTGCTAGTCCAAGGAAACTCCGGACCTCGGCCACTGAAGACAACACTGGCCACTCCTCTATGTCTCTTATCTTTGCTGGATCCACAGCTATGCCCGCTCCACTCACCACATGGCCCAGAAAAGCCACCGACGATAGCCAAAACTCGCACTTCGAGAACTTGGCAGGGAGCTGATTCTGCCTCAATGTATTCAACACCAACCGCAAATGCTTCTCATGATCGGCTTCTAATCTCGAGTACACTATGATATCATCAATGAACACTATCACGAATAGATCCAGGTACTCGCGGAATATTCGGTGCATCAATTCCATAAATACTGATGGCGCATTGCACAGCCCAAACGGCATGATCGTGAACTCGTAGTGCCTGTACCTTGTTCCAAATGCGGTTTTGGGAATATCTTCTTCCCGGATCCTCAATTTGTAATAACCAGATTTCAAGTCCAACTTCGAGTAGACGGACGATCCCACTAGCTGATCAAACAGCTCATCTCGGTCAGCTTATTTAATTCGCGGTAATCAATACATAACCGGAAGCCACCGTCTTTCTTCTTCACAAAAAAACACAGGGGCGCTCCAAGGAGACATGCTTGGGCGTATATAACCATGCTCCATCAATTCCTGTAATTGGACTTTCAACTCCACCATTTCCTTAGGCGCAACGCGATATGGCGAGCGGGCCACAGGTTTCGCACCTGGCACCAACTCGATCGTGAAGTCAATCTCACGCTGGGGTGGTAACCCTGGGAGATCCTTGGGAAACACATCTGCAAATTCCGACACAATCGGAACATCACACACACTGGCCTTTGGCTCAACATCCTGAATCAGGGCGAAGTAGCACTCTGCACCCTTCCGAACAGCCTTCAAGACTTGGAGTGCAGACAACAACATCAATCAAGGCATGCTGCTCCGCAAGCCAATACATACCAAATATCACGTCGAATTCCGATATCAGCAATACAGATGCAGTCAAACTGAAATCCCGACTTCCTATTTGGACCAACACATCGCAAGCTTGATCCGCAAGCATCCAATAGCCATTTGGCAACACCACTCTGACGCTATCTGTCTTCACACGACTAGGTATCCCAATCCGTGCTAGAAACTCGCTAGACAGAAAAGAATACGAAGCATCCGTATCAAACAGTGCTTGCATCAGCGTGTTCTGAATCACCGCAAAGCCTATGGTGCATGTAACATACACAAGTTGCAAACAAAAGCAAGCAATACGATTATCGCGCACTCGTAACACTTAGGATTGCACCAGGGCCGCAGAGGACTCCAGCGCTGCTTTTCCCGTCTCCAAATAAGACGCTCTGATTTCCTGCTCAACCAGACATCGACGACTCCTGATAAGGTTGGGCACAAGTGTCCCATGGCATAAAACATCAACAATCTAGTCGTGTTCACGGCTATCGTACAAACACGTTAATCCCACACATCCATGTATTGTAGTTATATAACATAAACGCCATCATAGAACTATCATCCAAAACTGCTTACTGTACATATGACACATGCATAATCCACCATACACGAGGAGCCCAATTATTTATGTACATCATTATGTCGACATTTCCTTCTCCTTTATTGCCCGCTACGAGCCAACGCGGCAATATCGGGCTTTATGTCCTGCTTTACCACATGAATAACACTTGTATTGCTTCTTTGGATGTTGAACACCATCCCAACAGTCACGAGCGATGTGTCCTACCTGACCACAAGCATAACAAGTATGCTTATCGAGTCTTTGCCTATTTCGGTGAGCAGACTTCCCAACCCTTGGAGTGAGCACTTTACTGGTCGCAGGCATCTGCTGGGCTCTCAGCAAGTCCATTTCCAACAGTCTAGCTGCCTCCACCAGTGGTTGGAATCCCAAGAACTTAGGACCCATCAACAAGAAACGGAGTTCCTGACGTAGCCCATCATAAAACCGATTGATCTTCATCCCCTCAGTTTCAAACACAAACTCGGGTTATTGTCTCATTACACAAATACATGAAAATAGTCCTCAACCGTGTCCTCTCCTTGGCTCAAACACACGTTCATTGACGAAGCTGAGGCACTTCCCATTGCCGTCTGCTCAAGTTCACTACCCGGCATGGGACGCATTACCGGATCAGAGGGTTGAACCTGTCCCTCATGGTAAGCCTTGAGCGTTGCAAAAACCACATCGGCAATCAGTCGAGCTGTTTCTATCGATGGAGGAGATGTTGGTACCACAGTTGATGTCATGCTTCCCATCGAGTGTTGGGGTTCCTGCTGCCATGTCATCGCACTCGTCGCCTACATTCGGAAAATTACACAAGTAAGCAACAAGATAGGAACGAACAGGTTCCTCAAACACAAAAATTTGCATTCCTATCATGGACATTCAGGAGTTCAAACGTGTTAACGTGGTTTGCACAGACACGTTCTCGCCACCCCACAAAAGAAGTCGACCACGACTTCGAGAGGGAAAGACAAGATAGCTGATACCAAAAATGTAACAACCCCATCCGTTCATATAATATATACTAGAAGGTTCGGCCGGGGCCCCACAGCATATACCACATAACAGACGATTAAGCTACGGAGTGATACCATAGTAGCGCAGAGCACCTAACACATTTCATTCTAGCGGAAGCATATAACACAACATTTGAACTTCTCACTTGAATGTCCAATATAAAACTCCACATTTTATACATCATAGGAATGTCTTACAATACATAAAAGAGTTGGCCTTATGGCCTTACAGAGCTTTCAAACAGTGGTCCAAACATTGGCACGCTGGCCGGCCACATCAAAAGAAAACATAACATTTATCAAAATGAGCCTTCGAGGGCTAACAACAGCAGCAGCAGCTAAAGCAGCAGGGACATCAACCCTTTTTCATCCCGCTTGGCTCTCCAGCACCTGTACAGGGACAATCCACCCAACAGTGGCAAACAAAGGCAACGGTCAGCATTCAGCTGGCCAAATTATAACGACGCTACCCCTTTTTCGGTGCAACAATAATCTTCCCTGCAGGCATAGCATATCACAAGCATGTATGTATATATCATATAATGTACTTTCACGCACACATGCCATCACAACCGTCAGCCACCCGGCCGAACGGTTCGTGCACTCAGGGCACATTCTTGGTGTACAGGCAAATTAGTTGCCCACCACCGTATCAGGGTCACAGCCCAACGGCAACTCACTTGAGCATTTACTCCATGGCGAGCAGCCGGAGTTTTATAGTCTTAGTGAACTGGGATTGGCCCGTAGCCCCCCATTATATCACGATGTGTAGGCCTAAGACTCTTGCTATGCGCTCCAATAGACCGCACTTTCTGGTCTCACGTCGGACGGACATAGCGCAGGTCGGATCCTCCACTGCCCCCCCCCCCCCCCCGTTGCTCAAATCGCCTTGCGATCACCGAGTATGGCATACTCGCGGCTAAATAAATGCGCGGGTAGGTCTCATCGATCCTGTTCTGGCATTTAAGCCTGGGCATAACTCTTACACCCATTCTCTCACAATATTAGCCGGTCTTTCCTAGGAACACCAGTACTTCCTTCTACTCTCTTCAAGGTGGACACCATAAATATCACAAATGTCAGGGGTCTTTCCTGGCTACCACGCCAGTACTTCCTGTTACTCTCTTCACCGGTGGACTCCCCATAAACATTAAGCATTACAAAGAGTATTTCCTGGAATTCCAATCCAGTACTTCCTGCTACTTCCTTTCACAGGTCGAACCCAACACAAGCAGCATAAGCATTATACGGGTATTTTCTTGGACTACCACTCCAGTACTTCATGCTACTTCCTTTCACAGGTCTAACCCGTCGACTCCTAAACTACACGTTTATCACGGAGTCTTATCCGGTTCGTATATGCAACATCACCAATCCAGACCAACCTGTCCAGATGGGCTTCACACAGTATGCTTATTCCGTACTCCATTTCCGGATCTATATGCCAAAAAAGGGGATTCCATGAATCAACCCAAAGACTCCCAAAATCAGCCACCTTTTGGGTTGGGGAATCACATACATATGCCAAAAAGGAAGCCTTCACATGGCTAGGAATAAAGGTCATTACCCTTGAAGACCGTTTTGGTGCCATGAACTCTTAACTGGCTAGGAAGATCCGCAACAGCTTTTCCTCCGCAACGCCGGCCTCGGATCTCTCGTTGGAAAACTGCAGCAGCA
Organism: Platanthera guangdongensis; assembly: GCA_039583875.1. Lineage (NCBI taxonomy): Eukaryota > Viridiplantae > Streptophyta > Magnoliopsida > Asparagales > Orchidaceae > Platanthera > Platanthera guangdongensis. Next base: position 202,162,922 of record CM077153.1, read on the forward strand.
CCGGTGACCAGCCCCTTTCCTCCTCCTCCTTCTTCCTCTCCCTTTCTCTCGCTAGGAATGTAGAAAGAGAAGACCAAAAGCAAAATGAGATTTCCCTTCTCATCCACGACCTTAAGGAAGTAGGGAGGCAGCTCAGCCATTGTATCCTAGCTGAAGGAACGGACGGCCACGATTTTGCCACAAAAGCCCAATTTTTGCCTGACACGGCCTGTGACACGCCCGTGTCCCAGGCCGTGTCCCTCAAGCGGTGCTAAACCGACTTATCCAATCCAGTGACACGCCCATGTGACACGACCGTATCACGGGCTGTGTCACCCGACACACCTTCAGAGACGTCCGTGTGTGTGGCCGTGTTCATCAGGATGCACAATCTCAGAATCACCCGAGACTCACACGTCCTGTGACACGCCCGTGTCTCAGGCCGTGTGCCCATGACACGGCACTAGACACGCCCCAGCTCAAATTCGTCGGGCTGAGTTTGTCGACCGTGCTGACACGCCTTGTGACATGCCCGTGTCACAGGCCGTATCCTAAGCACTCAACGATCATCGACCAAATTTTGTCGACACTCGTCGACTGTTCCTCCCGAACACTTCGTCGAACGCAGGACACGCCCTGGGACACGCCCGTGTCTCAGGCTGTGTCACTCCAAAAACTTTGCCTTAAAAATGGGCTGTTACATATATAATGTTTTTGGATATAGATCATTAAATGAACTCGTGGATGGATGTGCACATGTGAGAGATATGTATGTGTGTATGTACTGCTTGTGTTGTTTGGTTTTTGTGATACCTTGAGGCGATACAAGCTGCGGCCTCTGAACTCTAACCGAGCTCGCTTAGTTCGAGTGATCGGTTGCTGAGGGTGTAACGAGGAGTGCTTAGGTGAATGCCTGTAGTTGAGCCAAATTTTGGGATGAAATTTTTTGAAGGAGGGGAGGATCGTAACACCCCCAAATCCAAATTTGGGTTCAGGTTGGGTGACACGGCCTGGGACACGGGCGTGTCCCAGGGCGTGTCATGCTCGGGTTGAGCAGTTGGAAGTGTGGTCGACGAATTTCAGTCGATGATCGTCGAGTGTAGAGTACACAGCCTGTGACATGGGCGTGTCACAGGGCGTGTCCTTTACGGGTTGCAGTAAGAAATGCGTGTGTTTGAGGACACAAGTGTGTCCTGGAGGACATGGCCTGGGACACAGGCGTGTCCCATGGCCTGTTCCTGCTCGGGTGAGATGAAGTTATGATGTGTGACGTACACGACTGTTAGATACGGGCGTGTCTGGCTTGACACGGGCGTGTAAGGTGTCACACGGGCGTGTCACACGGCCGTGTACTGGTTGGATTTGAGTCGGTTGTCTACCGCTTAAGTGACACGGCCTGTGACACAAGCGTGTCACATGGCATGTCAGGCCGTGTTTAGCCTATTTTTGGGCAGATCAGAGCCATTCGTTTCCCTATTCTGGTTCCAAGTGTCCAGGTCCCTTCCCTGTGGATAAAAGTCCGAGAATGAGGGCTTAGTCCTTCATTTCATTCCTTCTCATTCTCAAAGAGAGAGAAAGAGAGAGGTCAAGGGAAGTAGATGAAGGAAGAGGAAACCAGCTGCTGGAGGAGCTGCGGAGTGCGGATTGAAGATCCGAGTTTGGATTCGTGAAGGCAAAGCCGAGGCAGTGATTTCCATCGGGCTAGTTTATGGCTCCAAAGCGATCTTCAAGGGTAACGATTTCCTTCTTGGACATCAAAGTCCTTTCTTTATGCATATGCATGGAATCCTCCACCAAGAGGTGGATATCATAAGTGATTCCTTGGTTGAGTCTGCATCTAGAGCCGGAAGTGTGGAGTACGGCATAGGTATGTCGTGTGAAGCCCATCTGGAGGGGTACTCTAGATTGGTGATGGTTATGGGTAAACCGGAGAAGACTCCATGGTTTTGATGATGTGTAAGATTGATGAGTACTGGCTTTGTTGTATGGACGTATGGATGTATGGATGTTAATTATGTATCGATACTTTGCGTAAGCTCCTGGTTATGTTGAGAGGTCAATTGGTAGCAACGCCTGGGGAGCACGGGATAAACCCGTCCTGCTACAACACTAGGGTGGGTTGATCGGTATTCATGGGGGTCGATTGGTGGCAATGCCTGGGGAGCCAAGCTAAACCCGGCTTGCTACACCACAAGGGTGGGTCGATCTGGAATAGGTTGGGAGGTCGATTGGTGGTAATGCCTGGGGAGCAGAGATAAAACCGGCTTGCTACACCACTAGGGTGGGTCAATCTGCTATGGTTATGTTTGTGGTAATTGAAAGTTATGGTACCTAAACACCTAGAGGGGGGGGGGGTGAATAGGTGACCTAAACCTTTTTAAGACTTTGTTTGCAGCAAAACAGTTATCTCACAGATTTCTACAGCTAACAGCAATAACAAAATATAAATTGCTAATCCACAGCACAATACAGCAGACACACAAATTTATAGCGGTTCCCCAATCTTTGGGTACATCCACTTTCCCCCTTTGCCTATCTAGCAGTGTACTAGATTCGGCCAAACTTCTCCACTATCTCAGAACCCAACTAGGTTCCTACACCTCAGGCCCAAAGCCTTACACTCAGCCACCAAGGCCTACACTCAGCCACCCAGGCCTACACTCAGCCAATCAAGGCCTACAAACAGAGTTCTTCAACTCCTACACTCAGGCAACCAAGCCCTACCCTCAGCCTTTATAATATAGGCTTACAATTCACTCAGATCCAATGGATCCTACAAGTTAAAATTGAATTACAATAACTAACTCTACAACTCAGAAAATAAGAGAGGAGTTGAGAGTTTCTTGAAGAGTTCTTGGAAGAACTCAGCTAGATCCAAACTGACTTAGCTTCCTTCAAAGCTTCTTGAGTAGAACTGAATTAGTCTGAATCCTCTGCAGTTGATCCTTGACCTCTGCTTCTTGAGATCCAGATGATTCTGAATCCTTCTTCTCAGCCTTAGTTCCAAAGACTGAATTCTTGATTGGAGCTCTCTCTCTCCAACTTCTTAGATCTGCAGTTGGACTGCCAGATCTTCTTGTGTTGATCCTCTGTGTACCACTTTTCTGATTACTTGAATAATCTGATCTATTATTTCAGAATGGCTTCAACAACAACAACAACTATTACAACTTGTAATCCCAACAGTGAACCTCTTTTTCTGTAAACTGAGGGTGCCTATTTATAGGCATTCTTCAAGGTAACCGGCTGGTCCGGTTCAAAACAGTCTTCTGACTTCCCTGACAGTTGTTGTAGACCGGCTGGATCGGCAGCTGTCATGTCAACCAGTCACTTCTTGAAATTCTCTAACTGTCAGATAGTGTCGAGACTTTCTGTTCTTAAGTGTCGACACTTATAGACCAAGTGTCGACACATGTTGTGTAAGTGTCGACACAAGTCTATAAGGTGTCCACACAACTCCTTGTATGTCTCGACACAGACTCTTCTTTAAGTGTCGACACTGAAATTAAGTGTCGACACAAGTACTTGATCTTCTGTATCTTGTAGTATTCTTCTATATGTCGACACATCTCCTTTGTGTCGACACAACTCCTTGTGTTGAAACTGTAAAGTGTCGACATTGCTTCTTGGTGTCGACACAAGTCTTCAATTTTGTTTCTTCAGCTGAGTGTCGACACATTCTCTTAGTGTCGACACTTGTACTTAGAATATTTTGTAAACTTTTCTGTTCTTTGCTAAGTGTCGACACAGCTCCTTGTGTCGACACTTTCTTCAAGTGTAGAGTCTTTAGCTAAGTGTCGACACATTGTGCTGGGTGTCAACACTTACTTCAAGTGCTGACTCTCCTGTTTGTGTGTCGACACATTGTGATGAGTGTTGAGACATTCTTCATATGTTGACTCTGCTGATTGAGTGTCGACACATTGTGTTGAGTGTCGACACTTGTCCTTAGTCTCTGCAGAATTTTGCTGAGTGTCGACACAACTCCAAGTGTCGACACTTTCTGATGTAGACTCAGCTCTTCTAGGTGTCGACACTTCTGCTAAGTGTCGACACAGCTTTTCTGCATACTTCTTCACTGAGTGTCGACACAGCTCCAAGTGTCGACACTTTCTGTCTGGTGTCGACTCTTCATCCCAGGTGTCGACACAATGACTCCAAGTGTCGACACTGCTTGTCTGGGTGTCAACACAAGCTTTCTCAAGTGTCGACACTTTCCCTCTGGGTGTCGACACATGGACTTAGAAACTTTTAGCTTCAGTCCAGTGAATACCTATCCTGCACAAGTAACTCAAACAAACATCAAATACATTATGATGTATATCATTAAGTTAGGTGAGGCTTCTTCAAATCAGGTACATTTGACCAATGTACCCAACAATCTCCCCCTATTTGGAGAAGTCATGACCCTTAGTCAATGATATACACCACTCATAATTAAAAATTAGAGAATGATGTAAAGCAGGTATATGTTAACAGGGTAAACTTAAACATGTAATAAAGCACACATGTATACTCATTAAACATTGCAGAACAAACAAGAAATAGACACATGCTTCTGAACAATCATGAGATATATTTATCAAAAATTGTTCTAACATTGTTTTAATACATTTCCATTGTTTTACAAAAATTTCATATGTAAAAGATTACAACAATGTTTCTTAGTCTAATCTTAGTCTAGTTCTGATCAGGTTCTTTTATAACTATTCCTTTCCCAGCTTGTACTTTGGCCTTTACAGCAGCAGCAGCAGCAGGCTCAGTATCAGCAGTCTTCTTTCCTTTGAGATCAAGCTTATCAGCCTTGATCTTTTGCCTCTCAAAGTAATGATAGGGCTTAGGAAAGTACTTGCTAGGCTCCACAGCTGTAGGAGGTAGCTTTCCTAACTTAGCCTTCCTTCTATACTGGACAATGGCTTCCTGCCTAATCTCGTGCTTTCTCCATTCTGCTTCTGAAAACCATTTGTTCCTTTCATGAGCATTGTCCTTGGCTGCTTTCCAGGCTGTGAGAATGATGTTCCTAGAAGTAGGGCTCCACTGTTCAAAATCTGGCTTCTACTCAGCTAGTTCACTAAACTTCTTCTTTGACAGCCTTGTCTCTTCTTCTTTATCCAAAGCCTCTTGCATAGCTGCTGTTATAGGTTGAACAACCTTTTCCAGAACAACATGTGACTTTCTAGCAGTTTGGCTATATATGGTGCTTACATCTGCATGAATCATTTCAAAATCTGGAGGTGGATAAATGACTTGAGCTACTTCTTGTTGCTCACCTCCAAGATATGCACTTTGAATTCCTGATTCAGCAACATTATCATCATCACACAGGGGAGGATATCCAAGGGTAGCCCTGATGGAATTTGATATCCACTTAGCATGGTCTGAGCTTGCTTTGACTAACACCCTCTCCCCCTTTATGACTTCTTGTGCAACATGATCTCTTACATCATCTTTCTGGAACCTGATTTGGCTGTCCAAGTACCTGATTCCATCCTTAAAATAAGGTCTAAGCTTTGTAAGCTGTTCAGAAATGACCTTCTATGAATCCTTGATGGCAGTCTTGACAGCAGCAATTTCATCTTGAAAAGCTTTATCAAATTCAGCCTTTACAGCAGCAGATGATGTTGAAGGTTCAGCAGTCTTATTCTTTAGTTTAGTGACTATAGCATTGTGGGATGCAGTCAAATTATCATTCATCCTTAATTGATTTTCCAGTACATAGCCCTGCTTCAATGCTATATCATCTATTTTTTTCCTTTATCTTCTCTTGATGTGTTGCCAGAAACACAACTGCATTTCCACCCTTGTGGAAGCATTCATTCATCTCCTTTTTATTAAGGTTCATTTCAAACCTTATTGACTTGATGTCCTGTGCCAGATCAAATTGTAGGGTCTTGTGCCCTTCATCAACATAGGTCTCTATAGCCTTCCTTTGCTCATCCAGCTTGATTTGCAGGGCTACCATTAATGCACTGTAATCAGGAGATGGAGCTTGTGTGACTAAGGATTATTTAGCAACAGTTTGTAGAGCCTTCTTGTAGCTCTGACTTCTTCTCTTGAATACAAAGAGTTTCTTCTTTTTAGCTTGCTCAGTTTCATCTTCCTCAGACTCTGAAGTACGGGCTATATTCATCCTGTCCTTAGGGCTTGATGGTTGGTCAGCTTGCACATCAAGTGCTTTCTCACTTTCTTGCCTTATAGGCTCTTTCTGAACTTGCAGTGTCTCCCCCTCAGCAGCAGCATGTTTGTCCATGTCAAAATCCTCTTGATCTAAATTAAGAAATAGATCTTCCATTGTGTATTCAGCTGGAGACTGTGCAGGAGAAGTACTTGGTTCTTCAACTACTTTATCAGGAACTACTTTTTGTACTACTGATGTGTCTTGGAGAACAACATCTGGTTCTTGATTTGCTTGCTGAGTTTGCTGATGGACATCAGACAAATCAGAATCTATTACAGAAAATCTAAAGTATTGAGGTCAGAAAGTACCTCTTGGATAATGATTGTAGCTTGCTCACTCTCCAGTGTAGAGGGTTGTTCTATAGCTGGAGGCTCCCCCTGGCTTGGATCCTTTTGCATGGGGCTAGCTGTAGGCAGCTCCCCCTGGATTTCAGCTGTCTCTTGAGGAGCAGGAGACTTCTCTGCAGCCACTTCTATTTGACTATCAGGAGTGAAAACAACTTGTTCTTCACTACCTGAACTGCTGGAGGACTCCTGTGTCACAGGAGCTATCTTCCTCTTCTTTTTTGGAGGTGAATCTTTCTTAGAAACTTGCTTCTCAGGGGTGGACAGTTCCTTTGACAGCACCCTTTCCCACCTTGAGAAGATCCTCATGTCCATCTTTCTCATGTGGTTGATTTTGCTACCTGCAACAGTGCTCATTACCTCTGGTATTGTACTAGCCAGGTAGAGACTAAGTATCCTGCCCAGATTGGGCTTCTTCAGACTTTCCTTTATCTTCTCAAAGATAACCATTGACCAATCTGTTTTTAGGTTTAAGATGATTCTGGTCATGACATTGAACATGGAGGCTGACACCCTGTCATGCCCTCCAGGTTTACTGAGGATAACCTTTCCCACTATTTCTGCCAGAAACTTTCCTTGAATGTTCATGCCTTTTCTGTTAAATACAGAACCTATTTTCATCTTAGAGTCAAGACCACACCAGGTAAGTGCTTCCCTGGTCTTAGATGTAGTCACTTCCTCTTCTGCTTGAATCTAGGTAGCTGAAGTACCTTTCTTAGAGTTTTGGGTGAAATCTTGACCTTGGTGCCATGCACTCTTGATTTGATTTTGTGACCTAAGTCATCTACAGAAGCTCCAGTAAGGAATTCGAGAACTTCCTTCTTCCATATTTTGGTTGGTTCTGAAACCAGGTACTCCAATCCAGAATCGGTGACTAGGGTTACCACCGATTTGATTTCTTGATCGCCATCGTCGAACGCGCCACGAACCAGTTCATAGCCTTCATTGACGTTCTCCTCGAGCTTGGGAGCCATTAGGGTTTGTAGAATTAGTCTTTAGAAAAGAGAAATGTCGACACAGTAGTTTGGTCTCGAAACTCTGAAAGCGTGTCGACAAACAAAGACAGAATCCTATTTATACCTTTCTGGTTTGAAGACGAACGGGCGGGATGGATTACTAAAGATGTGTCGACACTGGCAATAAGTGTCGACACAGACTTATAATGTCTCGACACTCATGTGTCGACACTAGTTTAGTCAACAGAGTTTATGTGTCGACACTTGGTTATGTGTCGACACCACATTACTCGACATGTGGTCGAGACGTTACTTAGAAAATTCTGAGTAAAACTTAAGTGTCGACACCTTATTGGATGTGTCGACACCAACTCGACATGTGTCGACACTAACATTCTGAAGTGTCGACACCAACTTCCTAGATGTGTCGACACCATTTTCCTGAAGTGTCGACACTTACTATTCTGTGTCGACATAGACTTGTCTATGTGTCGACACCTTTTACTTAGCCAATTTTTAGTTCTGTAAACTTAGTCTAAGTTTATCATACCTAGTTCAATTTTGAACCTATTGAACTTAGCTTCTTCTAAAGGCTTAGTAAATATATCAGCTATCTGATTATCAGTTTTAACATATTCAAGTGCAATATCATTTCTTTCTACATGCTCCCTAAGAAAGTGATATTTAATCTCAATATGTTTAGTTCTACTATGTGATACAGGATTATTAGCTATTGAAATAGCACTTGTAGAATCACAGAAAAGTGGAGTTCTACTTACCTGAAATCCATAGTCTTCTAGCTGATGTTGAATCCACAGAAGTTGAGCACAGCAACTTCCTGCAGCTACATATTCTGACTCAGCTGTGGAGATAGCCACACTGGTTTGCTTCTTACTACTCCATGAAATGAGTCTTCCACCTAGGAATTGACAGGTTCCAGTTGTGCTCTTTCTATCTTCTTTGCATCCTGCAAAGTCTGCATCTGAATAGCCTGTTAGATCAAAATCTCCATTCCTAGGGTACCAGAGGCCTAGATAAGGTGTGCCCTTTAGATATCTCAAGATTCTCTTGACTGCAGTCAAGTGAGACTCTTTAGGGCAGGCTTGATACCTGGCATAAACACATTTAGCATACATGATGTCAGGTCTACTAGCAGTCAAGTATAGTAAGGAGCCAACTATCCCTCTATACAAGGTTTCATCTACAGGTTTCCCTGCATCATCCTTGCTAAGAGACATACTTGACCCCATAGGAGTCTTCATGGTACTGGATGAATCCATACCATATTTCCTTATGAGTTCTAGGGTGAACTTGGACTGACATATGGATAGACCACTTACAGTCTGTTTAACTTGGAGACCCAAGAAAAACTTCAGTTCTCCCATACTGCTCATCTCAAATTGACTTTGCATAAGCTTTGCAAACTTTTTGCAAAGGCTACTTTCAGTAGACCCAAATATAATGTCATCTACATATATTTTT